>PGOM01000029.1:6382-36166 GCA_002921335.1 Paratrypanosoma confusum | reverse complement strand
CCCCCCCCCCCCCCCCCAATCGCCACGACCGTTGCAGCTGCGGTGTGGAAGACAACCCTTCCCCCCTTCTGATGTGGACGCTGCCAGTCGTGTACTTCTACTGCCGCTTCGTGCTAGTACGGCACCCTCTATTCCTGAATCTATGTCCCTCTTTGCCACTCTTCCGCACTCAATGCCCACACCCAAAGGCTATGGGCCCTTGCGCTCCACGTGGAATCGAGGCCTGCTGATGCGTTGCCTCCCTCAAGATAGGTGACCATGCTGCGGCCGAGCCTCGAGCAAAACCTGGCTGTCCTACAGCACCTCGTAGATAACGCACCTTCTGCGTGCGAGGTGGGGACTGCTGGGCCACACCCCGTTGAGTCTCTCCTGCCAGCGGTGCAGGTGGAGTTTGTGCGGGTGTTCCACAGAGTACCTGCCGGCACCGAACCTGGGGCGCGACTCTCTTCCCAGGAGGAGGTGCAGCTAGCCGCGGTGAGGCTCGTTCGGTCCCTCTACGAGTTTCCTTCCCCCGATGTGGCCACAATTTTCGGTAGTGCGAGTCATCACCAGGTGGCCGCACTATTTCTTCACGAACTCCTGAAGTGCATTTCCAAGGAGACGATGCCAGACACGTTCAGGGCGCTGCAGATCGAAGCGGCAACCGCGTCCCGATCTATTATTATGCAGATCGGGCCGCGCACAACGCGCCTGTGCCTTCCGGGCGTGCTCTCCTCGTGTGTGCGGTACCTCGTCGGGGCCCATCGTGGAGTGGACGCGGAGGAGGTTCGGGTACGTGTAGGTCTTCTTTTGGAAGTGGCCATGATCGTGGCGCTCGCCCCTGAGTGCGAGCCGGAATGGTGGGCAGTGGCACACACTCACATCGGAAACAACCTAAACGCCTGCTTAAATCCAGTTGAGCTGACTAGCGTAGCAGGTACACCGCGCGTGGCACGCGCACTTCTGAACCTCACGGGGGTGCTGCTACGCACGCCGTTGCTCTTGCCGCACCGATTGTCGCTTTTGATGCAGCTGTCATTGGTTGCGCATTTCGTCTTAAGTAACGTGGTGCAACTGGACGGTAGCACGCTGCCCAGCGCTGGTTCCGCGGACGTTAGAGGCGGCGTGGACGTGTCGAAGCTCCAGTTGCTTTCTCTTGCGACCGTGCTGAGCGAAGCGGTGGTTAGAGACTTGGTCCTGGATGCGCTTCGCTCGCTTCAGGGAGTGCCGCTGCTACACTTCGTTTCAGCTGTGTGCCGCTCGCCTTGTACTCGCTCTATCGTCACTAGCGACGTCGACGTGTTTCTTCGCTTGACGCGTAGCGTCGTGCGGTTGGTCGCGCGAGATCTTGCTGAAGAAGTCGACCTTTTTACACATCGCTTTCCACGAAAGTTTCCTGCCGGCGTCATCGACGAGTGCCTCGCATGCCTCGCGCGCGCTTGTATGTGGGGTGTGCTGGAGCGATCACCTGTAAACTTCTTGGATGTGCTCCTGGATGACTGCGAGGCTGCCCTTGGTGATTGGGAGCAGTACGCATTACACCCAGCCATACTCTACGTCGTGTCGCGAGTGGCCATGTGGGGCTACAACCCGGTGGAGCGCTCCTGTGGGTTGGGCAGCTCAGACGCGGTTAACACGAAGGAAATCGATGCGCTTGCCCTGCCGACTCCCGCTGATTTTGTTCTGCACGGTACCTTTGAGAGATACTGGGAGGTCGCGGCGCAGCCCCACTTGTGGAACATGCGGGATGATGTGGAGCACTGCACTTTCCAGCAGCTGCATCACCGCCATGTGGTGGTGGCAGTGATTCTCCGTTCCCTAGGTCTTGCCGCGGAGCTGCTGCGCCCAGCTCAACATAAAAAGGCAGGCAAGCGGGCGCTCTCGCGGCTCGTTTTGCTAACGCTGTTCTCCGTTCTGGAAAAGGCAGCGGAGGGGGGCATAGCGCAGAGTGCGGCGCTGGCAACCCTCGCTTCGTTTGCCGGCGCCAGTGGCTGCCCTGGACCGGTCGATTTTTGCATGGCGCATGGGTCTTTTATCATCGACGAGGCGACGCGAGCGATTGACGAACCGCGTCTACGCGCGCCGGCGCTGGCCGTTCTCGAGGGCACAGTCACGTTCTACTTGAGCAGCGTCCCCTCAGTGGCCCGGGTCAGCGGTTCCATGCCACGGGACCACGACGGTGAGGCCCACATCGAGGGGCTGCCAAACACATCCTTGACTTCATCGCTTGCACCGATGGTCGATGAGCTGGTTGCAACTCGACTTGCGGACTTCGTTGCGTCGGTGCTCCACGTGGGGATGGACGCGTGCCGCGCGGTGGTCGCGGCGGAGACACCGTCGTCTGCGCGCGAAAGCATCGAAGGTGAAAGCATGCGCACCGTTCTCTCGTTGCTGTGGGCTGCGTTTGCCCTGGCGGCTCGCATCAACCGCTCGGTTGCCCAACTCCCCCACGACCCGGAGCAAGAGCGCATGACGACAGCGTTCTCGCCTGCGGTGCAGGATATGCAGACAGCAGCACTGGACGCGCTGCACCAGACCTGTACCACATTCGGGCATCACGGGCCTCACACCCCACTTGCGGTACGGGCTATTCTTGCGGGCTTAGCCGTATTTGTAACAGTTCCTGAAGACTCGCGCGCCGATGAGCCCCAAGATCCTTCGCATTCCCTTTCACAGAGGGTGGGCGATGAGGAGAGCAGCTCCCAATCCGCCACGCTAAGCGAGCCTAATGACCACCCTATGTGCACTTCTCTCCGTGGGAGCGAGGTGGGGCCGCAGTGTCTAGTGGGCCGCATCTGGCCGGACGGAGCGGAGCCTGTGCTTCCACGCAGTCACTTAAAGACAGTGTACCACGTGTACCTGGTGCTCCTAGCCATTCTGCGGGAACCCGTGGCGTCTTTTACCGCGCAACCGTCGATAGCTGCGGTTGGTATGACTGGGGGAACGTGGCCCCCGACGTCGTGTCTAGCGAGGCGCGGGACACGAAGTGGCCCGGAGAGGCGACGCCTGATGGCGGTCCCCATCACTCCAGGGGTCTTCGCTGGGCTCGAGGCGATGTGGGCGCTTTACAAGGCTGCGCGGAGTTTTTTGATTCAGCGGATGATGGACGAGGTGTGCCCTGTTGCCTACGTGTGGTATGAGCGAGCTACTCTTCCAGCAATCGTGACTACGACGGAGCAGCGGCTGCAGAAAGTCATAAAGGGACTGGTTCGCGGCCTTGCGGCCGGTGATACATTGGCGCGGGAGCAGCTGCAGGACGAGGAAGGCTGAGCGCGTGGCAGTGCCTGGGGCCTCAGTGTCTGGGGAAGAGGAAAATTGTGAGTGCCGAACGGTGGCTGTGGGGGACGGCAGGGCTCTTTTCAAAGGCGGTGGCGGTGACGTTTGCGAGTGTCACACCGTCAGATGCACGGGTTCCCTATGGGTGGCTGCGATAGGCTGGGGTGCGGTGATTGCCAATCGCCAGGGCGGCAACCGACTGTCGCGATCTTTCTGCGTGCGCCGCCTTGGGCGCAAATATGCCTCTCTTCCACGCACCCCTCTCTTCTTCAGCAGAGCACGGGCCTGATCCTCCGAAAGGGGGCACAGTGACGGACGCAGGTGTTGTACCTTGGCGAAGGACTGATACGCGTGCTGGGATAAATAAAAGGCCAAGCTGACGCGAGTGAATTTCAGATAGAGCCGCTTTTAGTCGCGCACGTAACCACATCGACCTGTGCTTGTGCGCGCAGGCCGATCCATAGACACACCATACGTTACCGGCCCCTTCCCTTTGCCCACTCTTCCTCCTGCGTGGGCTCAGTGCGCCGACGGCGCCAACTTCCCTCTTCCGGGAAGACCCGCCTCAGAGTTTTTTCAGATCGCCGACTCTTGTTTCAGTGTACTTCCTCCATCCCTCGGCCGCGCATTTTTGCGTGACTGCCGATCGTTGGCGCGACAGGGGTCCTGCCTCTTCACTGTCGGTTTACAGCTGAAGCCACGGGCGATCGGGGAGATGGAGTTAGCGACTGCGCTTGTTTCCCCCGATAATGAAGCCCCTGCCGCCGTTCCTCCTCAGATATCTCTCCAGGAGAACCTTTCAGCGGTTCACGAGTTAACGAAGTCCTTTCCAATCCCAACGTGCGTCCATGCAACTCCGCTTCCTTGCGTGACGGCGTGGAGGTCCAAGAGGCGACGTCGCGATGATGCGAGTGCCGCTGCGGCGGAGGTAAAAGATGAGCCCTGCCACATTGACGACGACAATGAAGCAGAGGAGTCCAGTGCATATACAGAAAGCATGGTGTGCAACATTTCGGAGTCTTTTCAGCTTTTAGGCGGCTACTCGCGCGGCGAACCTGTGATGCTGGCTGATGAGCATGCTCGCCGGCTGACAGCGACCGCCAGACTGGTGTACGATGCCCTGCTGGCATACCGGTCTGCCACTGCGGGGGTGAGAAGCGCGGGTGGGGCAACGCTGGGCGTGACGGAGCCAGTTGCGAGCGTTGCATGTGACACAGCACACGCGCCACATTGTGTGAAAGAGGCACCAATAGTTCCTCGAAAGACCTGGGTGACAGGTCAGCCTCACTCGACGCCAAAGCAGGCGAACCGCGAACTAGCAACGAGGCACAGCGGGGCAGGTGCGTTACTCCCTGAGGAAGTGGGGAATATTGAGGACACTGTCGTGAAGACAGAGGACACTTCAGGGGATGCGAGACCCCCGCAGCACGTGGCCCGCGCGGCGTGTCCTGTATTGCTTGAAACGCATAACTCCGCAGCCGTGGAATCGGCTGCTACCAGCTCGCGCCTCGCAAGGGGAGGGCCACTGCTCTCAGATTCGCCAAACTCATCCCTTTTCCATGAAGAGTTTCCTCAGCGTAGCCTTTTGCCCATTATCAGGGCATGTGACATCTCTAATGCTGCTTTGCAGACGTGGAGTCATTTTTTTGCGATGGATTCTCGCCCGTTTCGTGAAGTCGACCCGGACGGCCTAAGGAAGTACCTACAGCTACTGGTGAGCGATGTTAACGGAGGGCGCGTCGAAAGCAAGACCGAAGTGAAGGCAGAGCGCGATACCAAAGGTGGGTGTGCTAGTGCTGGCCGGCGAATGACTGCTTGTGTTGCATGTGTAGGGCATCCCCAATTCGACGAGGCGTGGCTGGATCCCAGCGTTGTCGACGCAGTGATCGCCATGTGCTTTCACCATTTGCAGACGATTCGGCGAACGGTGGATGAGGGAGTGGTGGAAGTGGAGACTGGAACCGATCGTCGGGCACCGATCACTCAAACGGCGCAGGGTCTCTTCGGGATCCAGGTGGAGGAGCTTCGGGCTACCCTGCAGGGCCTTACGGCTATTGCGTCCAATAGGCGGCTGCATTCTGTGGACGATAGCAAGCTGCTGCGGTTGGAGGAGGTGGGATACCAGGCTGTGTTTACCATCTCCAATGACTTTCCCAAGGTGCAGGCGGCGACTTACGCGCTTTTTGTGCACAGTGCTGCGGTGGAACTGTATATGGCCGTGTGGGGGCGCCTGTCGGCGTCACGGGACGAAGTTTTGCGTTCGATTTTTCACCGGCTGCCTTCGTCACATGATACCCTTGAGCGTAGTTTTGCCCTTCCGTCGGGAGAGAAGGTCATGCCTCTCACAGTGATGCTCCTCGTTCATGCGCAGGTTGTACCAGTGGCCCAGAGTACCGGCGCGAAGCGGATGCTGCATTCCGTGCAGCACGGTTTCAGCTGGGCACATGGCGCGCGAGACCAGCTTCAGAGCCAGTGCCGTGCTGTGGCGTCACTGTGTGCTCAGTATCTTTGTGTGGCAGGTGAGGGCGAGGCCAGCGGTGATGCTTCGGCGTGGCCACTGGTCGTGGAGCGAGGCCACTCTTCTCAGATTGTCGCAGCCCTCATCGATGATCTATCGGCGATGATAGGAATGCCGGAGTACTCGGGAGCGGACTTGCTGCTGCATGCGCTCCTCGTCGCCCTCGCGCGGGAGGCGTTTCCGCTGGCTCCCTCCTCCGCTCAGCCCGTGACGGAGCCTTCGGGCCCTACTCAGCGGAGCACTCAGAGCTCCTCCACGAAAAGAAAGGGGGGCGTGAGGCGGGCGCGAGGTTCCAGGGGTGCTACGGAGGATGGCCAGGGGGAGTGCGACCCATCGCTGACTGGAGAAACTGTAGAACACCACACTTCTGGGTGTCTTCGACTGGAGAAGCTGCGTCCTTTTGTGGTGGATGCGATTGGCCGCGTGGCCGCGCGGCTGTGTGCCTCCGAGCATGTGCGAGATATATCTATTGATGCCGCTGCCGAAGCACTGATGCCGTCTTCTGTGCCGGAAGTTGAACCACTGCCTCGAAGCGCTGGTGATTGCTTCAGCTCCGCTCGAGTCTCCACTGCGCAGCTGGAGGAGTGGCGACGCATCACTGCCTCACCGCCGGAATCGGTGGAGAGAGAAGACGCTGCAGGAGTAGTGGGGGCGGGCGAGGTGCCGCCGGTTCAGGTAGCCCAGTGTGGCGTGTATTTCGTGCTGTCCAGGCAGGCCTCCTCGCCTGAAGCGGTCAGCGCGTCATTTTGGCGGAGTGTTCGCCTTACGCACATACTCTCGTGGTCGCTGCTGTGCGGTAGTGCTGACCCGCGCCTAACCGACGAGGCGATTGCGGCACTGGTGGAAGGTAACCCCACGGGCAGTGCTGGAGCTGTGGATCCCTCGTGGGGGGAGCTGAATACCCTTACTCGCTGTATCAGTGCTAGCCTCGGGAGGTCGCTGCTCCACCGCAATGCGAAGGAGATGCTGATTTCCTTGCTGCTCTCCGTGTTCCGCAGTGGCGAGTTCGAGGGGCCTGGCTGTGACCAGGCGAGAAAGCGCTCCCTGGTCCATTTGTCGAGTCTGATAGAGCTCTACCCACCACTAGCCCAGATGGCGTGGCCGATCGCACTGCGTTGCATTCGCGATGACAACGCACGCGTGCGGGAGTCAAGTCTTCCGCTTCTTCAGACACTGCTGCAGAGCTACTGGCGGGTGCACTCGCATGCGGCCGAGGCGGCAACCGTTGTGACAAATGTGTTTAGCTCACTTCTCCATTTACTGAGTGACAGGAGTACCCTCGTGGTGTCGCGCACAATCCAAACGCTGGAAGCGTTTCTGACCAGCCCGGCGTTTGAGTCGCTATTCGTGACCCCCACGGGACAGTCGTTGCTGTGCTTCATTGAGACAAAACTACTGGCCGTTTCGAGCGACAGACCTGATGGCCGGCACGGCCAGCAGGTGCTGCAGCTGTTTGCGCGCCGGTGGCTAGCGGGCGGCGGAGGTAACGTGGATGAGCTTGCACCTCGAGCGGGGATGACCACTGAGCTGATTCGACTCGTGCGGTCGGATCTCAGCTCACCGTTCGAGATGCCGGAGACGCACCCGCTGGTGCTGCTCCTCCGAGGAATGGTGGCGAGCTCTATGGACACTGGGGCGCGCACATCAACAGCGGAAAAACGCGGCGGGGGCTACTCACGTCGGCGAACAAGTGCTTTGGGGGCCGATGCGCTGCAGCTCACACACGCAATGCGTCTCGCCGCCAAAGAACTGTGGATGTCCACCACGCAATTCGCCGCTCGGGACAAGTGGGCGCCCGCCCTAGCGGTCCTCCATGCATTTTCTCTCGCGAGCATTGAATGGGTGGAGCCGCTGATCGAACCGCTGATGCAGTGCGTTTGCCACTACTCCCCGCACGCACTGCAATCCGCGGTGCAGCTGCCTCTCGCGACTGACGACAAAGGGACTACCGACGCCCAGCAGATCGAGGATGACCGTACAACTGAGGCGCGAGCCCCCGCGGTGGAGCAGGAGATTGCTGCGGTGATGCTGCTGCAGGCAAATCGAATTCTGCGAACGGTGCTGCTGTCCCCGCGGATTCCGTCGTTCTCGACATGCCGCCTGGCCCACTCACTCACCGAACTGCTCTCGAGGTACGTTGGAGCGCACCAGCAGAAGGTACTGCTGGCAGCGTGTGGGACTCTGTCGGCGATGATCACGAGCGGCGGAAATGACGGCCAGCTGTCCACGCGCGTGAATCACACGGACCTCAAGCGCTGCTATGCTTTGATGAACAGCTATTACGTGCGCGTGTCGGCCCTGGTTCCGACGCTCGCTACGGCTCCGGGAAACACGCTTTATGCCCTTCGCTTCCTGTTTCTTCTTTCGGAGTTTCTTCGGTTGTACCCAGGGTGGCAGCACCCGCAGCCTTCACTGGAGGGGGGTGGCGTTACTGGCGCCATACCCAATCGCCTTGCGGCTGGGGGTGACCTCTGTGAGAACGTTCAGAGGCTTCTAACGGACGTCATAGTAGCTTCACCACGCGATGCGGCGCATAAAACAACAGCTGTTGTCCTCCGTGCAGCTGGATCCCTCTGCATGCTGCGGCCGGCAACCTTCTTCCGGCGTAACGAAGCTCTTATTCAGCGCGCTCTGGCAGCCGAGGTGGACGTTGCGTGTGTTATCCAGGGACTCACGCTCTTGAAGGACTTTTTAGCCGACGAAGACGCCAGAGCAGAGGCTGCATCCCATAGCACAGGCACGAAGGTGACAACCTCGCCTTGTAGGCAGCAATCACCCGCTGGTCTCACCACTGGCAGTCGGGATCTAGTCGGAGAGGAGCCACAGACCAGAAGAGCGAAGCGCGGCCACCCAAACCAGAGGGACCGTATTGCCAAGATGGAGGCCAGCGTCGGTGTGGGGGGCAATGAGGTGCCCATTTCCACGCGTCAGCGGCTGCATGAGGTTCGGCCTGGGGCGAGCGATACGGCACGGCTACTCATGTCTGGGGATCAGACGAGCGGCATGGCGACGTGGCTGATGCAGCAGTTTGCAAGCCAGGTGAAACAGCTGTGCGAGCATCCTTCTCAGGTGATCCGGACGCTTGCTTTCGACGTGGTTGAGCTGGCGATTCAACAAGGCCTGCTGCCTCCAGCTGCGTGGACCGTTGTTCTTGTGGTGCTTGCCGCTGACCCGAAATGCGAGTCACTGCGCCAGCGGGCGGAGCGGCGCCTGGCTGCTGTCGCGGAGACGCACGAGGCCTCGCTGCTCCAGAGCGCCCACTTGGGCATCGCGCAGAGCTACTTTTTGCACATCGCAGAGGGCTGCAACCCGTTTTTGTCTCCAATTCTTCCACCCACGAAAGTCGGTGCAGAGCGCAGCATTCACGGCGGCGTGTTCGGTCTTCTTGGTAAGAACAAGAAGCAGCGGGAGGGCATGCTCGCCGCCCTCACGCGGTACTTTTACCAGCAGTCAAAGCTGACCGGGTGGCTTACCGCGTGCCAGGCGCTGACGGGAAGCCGCAGCGTCGTGCCTCCGGGCCAGCCACTTTCTTTTCTCCTGTTTCTCACCTCGTCGATGGCGTACCTGCCGTTTCTTTACGAGAGTGATGTGCTCTATCTAAACGAGCAGTGCGGAGTCGGAATCGACTTGGTTGGTGAGTGCTCCCTCGATTTCCTTCACAGCGTCGTTGGCACGTTAACTTCGGAGAAATCGGGTGGACGGCGAAAGGTTGTCGTACAGAACAAACACTCGTCTCCTGATGCTCCCAGCTTTCTACTGGGCGAGGCGACGCCTGACTGCATCGTCGAAGTGACCAAATGCTTTGGAACTGTACTGCTGCACATCCTGCGCGCATATCTTCGGCGTGAGTTCGGCCTGGCTCCGTCGAAGCTCCACCGCTACTCTGCTGGGGCGTACAGCGGCCACGTCCCCTTACTGCCTCGCGAGCCTAGCAGCCCGGCTAGCCAGAGCCTGTTGCAGCAGCTTACAACCTGTGCCCAGGCAGTGAACCCCCTCGTGACTGCGTGGATGCAGCCATCACTCATGAGTCATACTTCCGTCCACTACGCTCCACCTACTGCAGCCGCGGTCGAGAAGGCGAATGCGGCCGTTGTAGCGCTATGTGGTATTATGGAAAATGCACTGGACGAGGAGAGGCAGTACGTCCTTCATAGCGACATTACTGGACGGCGCTCGGGCAGCCACGTTGGTGCGATCCACACTTCTCAGAGGCGGAGGTCAACACCGGCAAAGCGGGCGCGAACTCCGTCGGAGCAATCCCAAGCGCGGGTCTCGTCGTCCGCGTCAACACCATTGAGCACCCCTACAATGTCAGGACTGGCTTCTTCCGACTCTTCGCAGGCACCAGATTCCGATGAATCTGCTGCATCTGAGAGGGACGACACCTCTGAGAGCACTGATGAGGAGCAAGATGACCATTTCTAGGGAGCGCATCAGAAAATATTTTTCTCCCTGATTTTCCATTCCCTAATGCGTGGCACCAGCAGGAACTGCTCACTTTCCTCTGTCCGAAGATGTTTGTGTTGGTGTGGAACGATCGCAACCCCTCGTTGATGCAATCGTTGGCGCGGCGGTCTTGAGGCATCGATGCCGCACCTCTGGAATAGTCGGTGACCCTGCCCACTGCTCTGAACTCTTACTGGCGCTTGGGAAACACGTGCAGCGGCTGTGTCATCGCTCTCGATGACGCTTCGGCTTGGCCAGTTTTGCGAAGCGGTTACCTAGACCACACCCCAACCACAGCAGCCATCGTAAAGTGCTTGCCAGCGGTAGTTGTTTCCAAACCACTTCGGGCGGAAGACTGCGGCCTTCTACCGCATGAGTAAGGGCTTCAGGCAGGATTGTCCACGTAAGGAGGCAATACGAAGGTAAGATCGCGTGTAGTGAGGACGGTGGAGATGGTAGTTGCGACTAGCACCTCCTGCCCTACTGTGTAGAAGTCGATTAAACATCCTTGAGGAATTGTGGTGCAACTCTCTGCGTTTCGCACCCTTGCGCGCAGCTTTCCGAATCCATGTTTCGTGAGGTGCTGCTCCACTCGATTCGGTTTGTTGCAGTCCACAATCCCACGACGGGGTGCCGGGCTGATGCACTGATTGAGCATATCGCTGATGATATCATCCCGAATGTTCTGGGCTTCGCCGCGAGCAAAACCGTGGTAAGTAGTGCCTTGCAGCTTGTGCTGCTAGAGGCGGGATCGGGGGAGCCGTCCTCGGTGCAGGTACGGTGCACCGACAAAGGTGTGGTTGACTCCAGCGAGCCGTGTCTCGTTGACTGGCTCCTGGAGGACCTTGGGGGGGCTTTCACGCTTCATCCATCCGCGACGCTGCACGAGCGGACCCTGGGAATAACAATCCGGCCAGGGCTGGCTCACTCCGTTGCCATTTCGTGTGACTCGATGGTTGAGGGAATACCGCGCTTTAATTTGCCGCCGCAAACTGAGCTACGCAACAGATCTAGCCGATCACCCTGGAACGCAGTACGGGTTCTCCGTCGTGAGGGGTGGTTATCCACCGTGTTCGTGGTCAACACTGCGACGGGGATGCTTGAGGAGCGGTGCTTCCCGCACTTTGCCGTTCCCCAGCTGACGTTGTCACCGTCGACGTCATCCAGGCGGTTGGGCACTGACCAAGACTGCACGATGGTGGCGCCGAAAAGGGGCTGGAGGGCGAACGGTGCGTGTGGGAGTACACTGCAAGATTCCTTTGACACGACTGCGCATGGTATGCCTCGTGGGAGTCCCCTGGACTGCTCTCTGGCGCGGCGCCGAGCCGCAACGAGCAGCGAGCTCGTTCCGCTCGATCCCTCGGTGATACACCGCCTAATTGCATCTCTGCCGCCCCCCCAGCAGATGCTGATGCAAGACTTCGTCTACGCCGTGTATTCTCAACATGGAATGATGATGCACTTCCGAAAGTTCATGACCCTCCCGCGGAAGCCACACAACGTGATCCGTCGGCTG
Organism: Paratrypanosoma confusum; assembly: GCA_002921335.1. NCBI lineage: Eukaryota > Euglenozoa > Kinetoplastea > Trypanosomatida > Trypanosomatidae > Paratrypanosoma > Paratrypanosoma confusum. The sequence goes on along the minus strand of PGOM01000029.1, from coordinate 24,431 downwards.
TGTCAATTTACGGGACTGAAGATATCGCATGCAAGAACGAGGGTGCGCGGCGTGGAAAAACGTTTCCGTGTCGTCGTTCTCGCCGCGCCTGAGGTGGCACACGTGGGGCCTGCTGACGTATGTGGTGGCGGTGCCACCTCTGAGCGAGACGAGCAGCAGGTTGCCGGGTGCAGCAGCAGCTGCAGCAGCAGCAGGAGTAGTGCTGCTAGCTGTGGAGCGCGTGAGGATGACTGCGAGTCTCTCGAGGGAAGTGACGGGGAGCTGAAGGGGGAGAGCGCCGCGGTGACGGATGCATTTGGTCGGCACGCGTCGCTGCTGCCCGTGGACCCGCAGATGCCCGTTCCGATCCAGGTGGTGCAGGCGGCGATGCGCTTTCCGGTCCGGCTAGACTCCGTCATCCCGCGAGTCAACCTCTTCTACATGAGACTCACGCATGGTGAACTGCGTCGATGGGTGAGCCGCGGATGCAGTTTGGGGCGAATCCAGGAGGCTGCTGAGCGCAGTGCGGACAGCAAGGCATTCACAATAGTCGTCAAGCCAGTAGGGGCGTTGGTGGAAGACCGGCGCACGGCCCTCAAGCTCGAAGATCGAGGTGGCACAGCGGCGCCAGATCCCATCGATGCGGAGGATGTAGGCGGTGCGCTGTGTAGCCTCCGGCCTGAGGTGCTCCGGGAGCACCACTCCAGTGCGTGGTCCGTCAACATGGTTCTCGGTGCGCTGGAAAAGGCACCGAACCACACCTTGACGCTCCCGCAGCTGGCCTCGGTGGTAGACCGCCGCACCCTTGGCCGCCTCATCCCTCTGCTGCGCGAAAACAAGCTGATCGTCACCACGGGCATCAATCTCCACAACACGAGTGCTCGCATCGGCGTTGTCGCTCTTCCCTCTGCGGTGTTTTCAGAGGAAACGAAGCAGGATCTCATTGAAGACGTGATTAGTAGGCGTGTAAGCCGACAGTCTACGCAGCTTTCTTCTGTAATAAACATGGGCTTCGCTGACCTGGAGGCCCTCGACCGTGCGAGCGTTTCGGCGATTGTTGAGGTGGCCCCCCGTGGCCCCCTCGGTTTGGCTTCAGCAGTGCCTCCTGAAACTGGAAGTGAAGGTGTGGCCGGTCCGAATCGAACGCCTAGGAGCTCTGGGACACGGGATGGTGCCGCAGAGGCTTCAGGAAGACTGAAACAAGCGGCGTCGATGCGCCGGTTCAGGGTGTACCGTGACGCACGAGTAGATGCGGTGGAGAACAAGATAATGCTTTTGCGCAACGGTTACTGCCGCCACAGCCAGCTGCGGGCATCGCGGGCACACCTGGAGCTCTGGCACCAGTGGTTCGCAAAGGGTAAGCCAGGGGCCCTAAGCCTGAGCAGTGTTCTGGAAGACATGAGCTTGAGCACGTTCTGCGTGTGCATTGGAATCGCGGCAGTGGACGTTGGTGAGTACCTCAGCGGCGCTCATACAAACTCGGGGAGTGCCGAGGAGGCCGTCTCGTGTCGCTGGGGCTGGGCGACGCCGATGTCGCAGCTGCCCCCGAGTCTTCGAGCACTTTGTAGTCGATGCAGTTCCGAACCGTTTCTTCAGTGCCTTGGCTTCCTGCAGCGTGAGGGACTGCTCACTTGTAGTGAACCACTGGGGGCCAGCTGCATGGACGCACTTGATAGGGTACACGTGGTGCTCAGTAGCCGAGTGCCGGGGATTCCCCTCACGGATGCAAGCCATGGACCTGGTGGCCCCGCGGAGGTGGAGTTCTACGGTGAGGCCAGTGGGGTGTCTCCCGGGGACGTGTGCCGCGCGATCCTCTCCTTCTGGGCAACGATGTGGCCGCGCTATTACCCGGGTAGCAGAAGGGTATTTCGGTCTTACCAGGTGATTCTCGAAGCGGAGCCGCAGCTCAACAACGCGCAGGTGCTCGCAATCGCGAAGGCCTTTCGCTTGGACGTCGCGCTTGCCGCGGAAGGACTATTTCAGCGAAATGGACTGTTTCCTTTTCCGAAACCGCAGTCGCTGGCGGAAGCCATCTACTGGCTCCCCGATACTCTTAAGCTCACAGAACTTGGTCAGCTTTCCGATGGTGAGAAACGGCTTGCTCTTAGGCGTACACAGGGTGCGGTGCGAGGCATCTCTCATATGCTTGGCAAACTGCGGTACTCTAAGGTATACATCGACCTCTCTGCGGTGAACTTAGCCGTCCTTCAGGCAGTCACGCTGGCACCGTCAGACGCGACGAAAATGTTGGGTAAGTTGGAGGTGCTCGTGACGCGTTCCATTCGTTGTAGCCGCAAAAATCCTTCAGGCAAGCAGCACAGCATGGTGGGGGTGATGCGGCTACTTGACGTGCTGCACCGGCTGATCACTAGCCGCAGTGCGACAGTGAAGGGGCCGGAGGCGTCGCCAAAGGTAACCCGTCTAGTCGCTCGTGGCATTGCGAATTCGGTCCTCTCTCCTGATCTGGCTGTCGGCCTCCCACGAGCGGCGTTCCCAACGTTTCAAGGATCCTCCGAGCTCGGCCAGCCGCTGGGACCTGCTGACACTGCAGAGAGCGTAACAGATATTGTAGATAATGCGGCGGTGACCGCGACGCCGACGGTGGCGGCTCACGAGCAGCCCGATGAGATGCTGCAGGATATCATTCGCATGGTGCTACTCTCTGATGAAGCGCACTGCAATGCAGGTACGGTGGGGTTGCTGCTTGCCGCGTACACCAACGAGGAGGTCGAGCGCTGCTCGTTGTGGCTGCAGCAATTCCCCGCGTTTCGCCACCGCGATTTCCGCCGTTTGCGAGGCATTTCCCTCTCTAGCTCGGCGTCGCTGCTGCCAAAGCGCTTTGGACTGGTGCATCTGTCGCAAAATGCGCTCGCCGCTGCAGCGCACCAGATGACGGCTGACCTTCTCCAGCGACCCCTTGGCATACCCTGCGAGCCGCACTGCAATGGCGCGTGGACCTCACTGGTGCGCGAGGCGGACTGTGCGAATTTTGACGCTGTGAATGAGGCGCATGCACCTTGTCTTGATGGCCGGGGGCGATACCAGCTCCTGAGCCAGCCGGTTATGCGCCGTGAGGATCTCTCGGCGTGCCTTGGAGAGGATCGAGGCCTAGAGATTCTGCGGCTGCCGCACCTCTTATGGTGCGAGCCTGCCAGGCGGCACGAACCTAGCGCGGGCTGCAGTGGTGTACGTGCCCCCGTGTCTTTGGGCGCCCGCAGTGGCGAGATGCGAAGCTTGAGCAGTACCAGTGAGCCGCATTTGAGCTCGACGCAGCCTGTTGCGCAGCTTAGTCACGCTGCGGCCGCCGAGGGGATCGGGATTCAGTGTTCGATAACTGAGGCCGGTCGCGCGAATCCATACCCTGCGCGTGCCGCGAAGTCGAGACTAGCGATGAGGGCGAACAAGGCGTTGCTGGAGCTTCCCGCCGACAGTCACCCGCTCATGCTCGTCGACGTCGAACACTCTTCGCTGGTTCGTGCAACCGGTAGTTGCTCGACAGGGAAGGATTCTGACAGACGATGTGCTGCGGTAGAAGGGGTGGAGCAGGGCGCTTACAGGGCGTGCCACTACCCGAGTATCTTTTTCCACGTGGATGGGACGTTTCATGAGTTTGTGTGGCGGAGCGTTCTTGCCACGGTGCATGGCCTCGTCCTTGAGTCGTCAGGGATAACTCATTCCACACTGTTAGCTCAGGTTTGCTCCTCCGGTCTTGTAGGCTCGAGGAGCTGCCGTGCTGCCGTGCAGTTTCTCGTAGAGTCGGGGGTTCTGAGGCTGCGCCGCTACACGCGATCCGTGTTATGCCCTGCAGCGGAGGTGGGACACACACTCTGTTGCAGGAAACGACCGCGAGCGGAGGATGGGGCAGCTGAGGACCTTCGGGGCAGCGACCTTGATGAAGGAGCGGCCTACTTCATGGCTTTCCAACCGCTCCGCCCCATTAATGTATTATCGCTGTAAGCACGGTGGCAGCGCACCGGGCGCCTCGCTGAGGCAGATTCCTGAGCCCTGAGGGAACTCGAGGGGGTTGCGGTGAAGTGGGCACGCTTGTATGAGTGTGTGTCTGTGCTCAAAGAGTCGCCGTGACGATGCTTGGTAAAAAAAAAACGTACCTGACTCTGCTGGCTTGCGTGGCGCGGCCGCTCACCCCGCTACCGCTGCTGCTTAGCCGATGTGAAATCCCATTACCTTTACGCGGCTCCGCATCGCCATAGCGCCGATCCTGCTCAGGAACCAGTGCCTTCCTCATTGTGGCTACTCCTTCCACTCCACTCCCCTGTCCTTCACCCTTCTGCTTTTCACACGGCCCCTGCTGCCGCCACATAGTCAGCAACTACCAGCTCGCAGGTATCGCATCACTCAGCCCACTAGGTTCCTTACGCCAACCATGCAGCTTCGTCGCGCGACGATGGAGGACATGTATAGTGTGCAGCACTGCAACCTATGCTGTCTTCCAGAAAACTATAACATGCGCTATTACCTGTACCACTACCTCTCGTGGCCGCAGCTGCTGTATGTTCAAGAAGATTATAACCACAAGATCGTTGGCTACGTGCTCGGAAAGATGGATGATGAAGAGAACCCTGCAAAAAGCCACGGCCACATTACCAGCCTCGCGGTGCTGCGCACCCACCGCCGCCTAGGGATTGCCTCGCGCGTGATGCAGGCAACCATGCACGAGATGGAGAAGGAGTTCGATGCTAACTACTGCTCGCTGCACGTGCGGAAGACCAACGACGCCGCGCTGCACCTCTACCAGGAGACGCTGCAGTTCCGCTGCTCCGAAGTGGATGAGAAGTACTACCTCGACGAGGAGGATGCGTACCACATGAAACGACAGTTCAAGGGGCCCACGACGGGATTTTATGTCACAGAGGACAAGCGGCTCGTGAAGGTGGCGCAAAGTGCAGCAGCGGCGGTGACTGGACTCACTAATTCCGGTGCTAGTGCCGCAGATGGATCCGCTGCACTGAGCAGCAAGAAGGGCAATACCACGGCAACTGGGGATGGTGGGAAGAAGGTAAAGGATAAGCGGCAGCTGGAGCAGTTAGCCCTTGCCGCAGAGCTTCTTGCCGAGGAGAAAAAAATGGGAAAGAAGGGCGGTGGCGGTGGTGGCGCGGGGTGGAAAAAGAAGAACTAAGCACGGAGCTCCACTCGGATTGTCCCACTCAGCCACGCATAAACCTCCTTTAGGAGGCAGGTGTAAGGTGCGAGGAGCTTCGGTGTTTGCTGAAGTGGCCGCGTTGCGACAGATGTGCGTGGCTGTGGGTGAGACAGTGGTGCCCGCTCGCTGGTGTGAGTGGTTGTGAATGCTTTTGGGAGCATGCTGCGTTGGTACGCGTGCGTGTGTGTGTGCCCGGTGAGGCACATCAGAAGCCGCCAGCGTGTGGTGGATGGATATCGTTGGACTGAGCGAGGGGGCCGGGTCAGCTGCTGTAGTGGTGCGGCGGGCACTGGCAGCGGTGGATGACTAACTGATTGGTGGTCTCGTGGGTGGACTCGGCGGCACATTTACGGGCACACGTGGCGTTACTCCAGTAAGACTGGTGAAGGAGGTTAGCTGCGCGTTTTCTTCACTGAGGGTGGTGCTGCAGAAACTGTGGTGTGCGCACTGTTTTTCACGGCGTACATGCGTCAATGCGATATCCTCGCTTAGGCTGTGAGTCCCTCGCTTTTGCATAGAAATGAGCTGGCGCGGAGGAGGGGAGGGGGAAAGCGGAAAAGACAGGCCTGAGTGGTAGTGCCGGAGACGGGCTCGTCGAGGTAGAGGACGGTGCCGTCAGCGGGTGTGGGACGCTTGGTAGCAGCTTTCCGCATAGATGTACCAGCCGCTCGTCGAGCTCTCGCCAGAGGGCGGCTTCGCCACGAGTTCGTGGCTAGGGGAAATAGGCGGTGCGTTGTATGGCGCGGATTCTGTGGACACGTATGCCAGGCTAGGAGGTGTGAAGTACGCAGCGAAGAAGTTTGCGAATGAGCGAGTGCTCCCCTGGAGCCCGTCCCAGATGCAGCACGCGGCACCCCTCAAGCGGAGGCTCTGGGGGGAGCTGCTCTGGGGGGATCTGGCCGGCGGTGTGCTCGAGTGGGCCAAGGGCCTCGTGCTGCTCTTTTTGGCGACAATGGTGACGGTCGTGCGCCTTGTATTCCCGACTGCAGTGTCTCCGCCGTCTTCCGCCAGCGGGCCGCAGGGTCCCCGCGACCGCCCGGAAAAGGCCGTGGTGGTCGCGTTCCACACACACCGCATGCTCCTAGCTGTTGCCGTGGACGAAGGTGCCGGTGCCTGTCGCGTAGTGGTGTACGATGTAGCTGCGGAGCAAGAGGTCTGCACGCTGCGGCATGCGTTTCAACGGGATGTCTTCTGCATGCTTTGGAAGCCGCTGTCGCGTGACACCCTGGCGGTCGGCTGTAAAGGTGGCGTGCTGATGTGGTGCCTCTCGTTCTCCGTCCCAAGTCGGTGCCCCGCAGCGCCGACTGAGGACTCAGCTCCTAGCTGCGTTTTCTACAGCGCAGGCCCGCACGCCGCGACGACTCTTGGGTTTTCGAACTGCGACAGCCGGTACCTCGTTGTTGGCAGTCGCTATGACGCGCGAGTTCGTTTTCACGACATACGTCTGCCGCCGACACAGTCTCTCTGCGCCCAGGTGGTCTCATTAGATGGTGCTAGCGAGCAGCTCCAGTTTTCCGATGACGATACCTTTGTGGTGCAGTGCCTGAGCGGAGTCAAGCGCTTAGCGCTGATATGCTTTCCGTCGTGTCGAACGAGGACGGTTGCTACGACGGAGGTGGTGCTTCAGGCAGCGAAGACTCCGGGAATGGGGCCCAACGGCTTTGCTTTGCGCCTCGCGGGGCTCGAGGGGGTCCTTTTGGCGCACATTCACCCGTTCGTTGGTGTCCAGATCATGGGAGCGGTGTCCACCGGTCTGTACCGGTCAGTAGGGGGCGCGGTGCGCGCCATGGCATGCAGCGGAAAGCGCCTCATTCTCGAGGTGGAAACTGGCCACTTGGTGGTCTGTCACTACGGTCGTCGCAACGGGCTAACGGTGCTGCCCGTGGGTGTGGCAACAGTGGAACCAGCAACAGACATGGCGGTGTTCGACGGCTTTACGCACGGTACGCTTCTTGCACGGTTGACAGGTGACGACGTGGTGAACCTCACGCCCTTGTACCACGCCGTGTAGCGCCGTGGTAGCTCTGAACGAAAGAGGCGACCGGCACGTGTGGCGAAGGAAGGTGGGTGTGAGGAACGGGGGAGCGAGCGCGGGCTAGGGCGAGGGGGGGGGGATGGGCTGTGGTGGCTACGGTACCTGATGGAGCGCTCGCTTCGCTGCTGGTACGAGCTAGGGCTTGGCATAACGATGGGGAGACTTGCGGCAGGGGGGACACGTGCCACTGCTGAGCCCGTGACGTGGTCCCACAGCGCAGCGTAGACGTGACCCGCTCTGGGTTCGTAAGACGAGTTATGCGCCCAGTAAGACCACTATCTGCGGCTCTGCTGGTGTGGTCCTGCCACCACTGTGGCAGGGTGAGTGGGGCGGAGGGGAGCCTCCACGGGGGCGTGCCAGGCTCATTGTGCCTCTCCTGTGACGTGCGGTGCGGTTCAGTGTGTTACGGGTTGGCTGGAGTCGACGGGCCTAACGGGAACGGTTGTCGCGTTGAAGAAAAGGGGTGCGCGGAGGTGGAGCTTGCCGTTTGCCGTCATCGTGAGGCGGCTGCGCGGCGGCACGGATACGCGAGACGGTGGCCCATCACTGGGGTGCACCTTTCCTGGCTCAGCCTCGCTGCGTGAGCTATGGCGACGCTCGAAGGCATCACGGCGGCGGCGAAGCTGCGCCATGAGGCGGCGGAGGTGCAGCGGGAGCTGGAGGCGAAGCGCGTGGAGTCCCACCAGCGCATGGCTGCCGTGCGCGAGGAGGAGGAGCACCTGCAGCGGGAGCGGCAGGAGCTGCAGGACACCCTTGTGCAGTATTACAAGTTCATTCAGGAGAACGAGATCAAGAAGAACCGGGCGATGAAGAAGGCAGCCGCGGAGGCCAAAGCAAAGGAAGAGTGGCAGCGGGAGATCGAGCTGCTGCACGCGAAGCTGGAGCGCGCGACGGAGAGCAAGCAGGAGCTCAAGTTGCGCTTTGACCGCTACGTGAAATACCAGCGATACCTGGAGGAGGTGCTTCAGTTCAACGACAACGATGACTTTCAGGATCCTCGCGACGTGGTCAAGCGGTGGGAGACCCTGCGCAACAACACCAAGGTGCTTCAGAAGCGGAAGAACCAGCTGGAGGAGGACCTGCTGCGCAGCAAGAACCAGCTCAACCAGAAACGGCAGCGCCACAACAACGAGAGCGTCGACCTGCAAAACCAGCTGAATGAACTGCAGACCATGTACGAATCGCTACAGAAGACACTCAAGATCCGCCAGGATGAATTAGAACGCTGCATCACTCAAAAGCGGGCAACCACCAAAACAGTTAGCCATTTGCGTATGGCCACCCAGAACCTCTTTAGCCGGTGCGTCAAGTGGAATACACCCTATCGTGGGTGCGCAAAGCTTGACGTCAACGAAACAGACATTCTCGTGCAGCTGCGGATCATAGACGAGTGCGTGGAGGACTACCAGCTGATTATCAAGAGGCATCAGGAGCTGCAGCGCCAACAGCAGCAGCAGCTCCAGCAGCAGCAGCAGCCACTGCCCCTCTAGTGCCATGTTCCGTAGGGAGGTGAGGAAGGGGGGTGTCGGGGTTGGGGGCGACGGAGGGGTAGGCTGCTCCGTGTTTGCGGGGAAAAGGACTTATGCTCCAGCGGCACCGCGCCCTGGCATCTCTCTTTAGGCTTCGGCACCGTTTATGTACATTAGGCACTGCATGGTCACGGCCGACACTTCGCTGCACTCCCTCCTCTTCACTGCCCAACCGGAGGGGGGGGGGTGAATCTCATGGGCGACAGAGGGAACGGGTGCCAATGCCACTGCTGGCGTTCTACAGCCCTGCACCACCGAACCTGCGCCTCCGCTCCGTTTCGCGCACCCAATAGCAGAGCTGCGTTGCTGCCGTTTTCTGCAGTGCGTACAGGCCAGATTGTGGCTGCGAGGCCTCCACGAACGTAAAGCGAGTCGGGCCCTGCATGAGTAACTCTCCCTCAAGGTAGCGGTGTGGGATGCGCGCGCTTCGATGGGCGAGCAGCGCATGCTTGTGGCCCACTGCTCCGCCACCGCGGACCCGATAGTAACCCCGATCGGCACAGACGACGCGCTTGTGAGGCGCGCCAATCAGGATGCAGTTTCGACCAAGCTGCATAGTTTGCTGTTCTGACTGCGATGCTGAGGGCACGTTCACGAGCTGCCAACATTTTCTGTGCGCGCGATGCACGGCGAAGTACCCGCGGGGCACGTGCCCCCGGTGCCAGAAGCCGTGCGGGTCTGTGACCATGGGCCCGCTGCTTCCCAAGGAGGTCCATCAGCGGATCACGCAGGATCCCCATCGGTGGCTGGGCATCGCCGCGCAGCTCTTCTCCTTTCAGCGCCACCAGGAGCAACAAACCGGACGGCGCTTGAAAGAGATCGTCACTACGCTGAATACGAGCAATCGTCAGCTCGTCGCACAGCTTGCTACAGCGAATGCGGAAGTGGCTCGCCAGGCGGCTGAGCTTCAGAGACTCACTGCGCACTTAGCCGATTGCGAAAAAGCGATCAAGCACCATCAGCAGCAGCAGCAGCAACACCAGCTCTACGAGCAGCAGCAACAGCAGCAGCAGCTGCGCGTGGGTGAACGGCTCGGATACCATTCACAGAGCCCCACTGCCCTGGGGCGTGCAAACCCGTTAGAGAGTGACAGAAGTCGCGGAGAGCGCGAGAGAGTGCCTGCCGCTGCATTCCGTGGTCACCCAGTAGGCGATGCCCCACCTGGCGCGGTGCTGGTTGCAAGCCCGTGCGGGTCGGTACTACGCGACTGGTTGTCACCGTCAGTCGGCGCAGCTGCAGGTGGCAGTGGTGGTACTCCGCTCGGCTGGAGCAGCTTTGGGAAGCGACCTCGCGTTGAGAGTAGTTCCCCTGGGAGTCACGCCCCTAGCGGCCGCCTGGAGGGGTTCAGCAGGGTCGCTGCGGATCACTCTGATGCGGCGCGGTTCCGACTAGCCACACCTGCAATAACTCTGCGTGGGGGCATCAGTCGCGTATGTGACGACAGGTCTGCCCGACCGATATCGCTCAGCGCAGCGCGAAGTGCAGCAAACGATAGCCAGCTGCCGCTGCTTCAGCCTCTGCAGTGCCTCCTGCCCAAATCGGTGGGGCAGCTTGACGGCCGCGGCGGTCCCGCTCGTGGGAGTGCGTAGCTGAGGGGTAGGACTTAGTGGGAAGTGCGTGTTTGCTGTGAAAAGGAAAAGGAAAAAGCGACACCGTGGCTTGCCTTTTCTCAGAGTGAGCTGTGCCACTTTCGGTGCCTGTGTTGGTTTTGGAGCTGCCGATTCGGGCTTTTCGCTGCCACCTCAGTGCCGTTAAGTGAGTGGGCTGATGGGCACAGGCGAGCAGGAGCGGCTGTGGTGCGGCAAGTGGTATTCCTTGCCCCAGGAAGATCAGCGTGAGTCACTACGGGCACGTGCGGACTCTAGTGCTGGGTGACCGGCGGTTCGCAATCGTGGCAGACACGCCTCCTCAAAAGTCATGCACCTCGTGCAAGGCACCCGACTAGCCCTCTCCAAAACACCACGTGGAGGGCGTTGACATATCGCAGGGGGTGGCCGGGAGGTGGCCGTGGGCTGGGAGTGCCGGTGCTGTTGTATGCGTGAGGTAGCTAATCCGCCGTAGCACACAGTATATTCCTGTTGCGTGCGTGAGCTTGTGCCCTGCGGTGTGGGGGCAGCCGCCGTTGGCCATTTTTGGGCGTCGCTGCTACTGCTCAGGAGCATTTTGTCGACTACGAATGGCCTGTTGCAGCATGTCGGCTAGCTTCTGTGAAGACGCTGTCGCATTGCTGTGGGCACAGCGCACGGTCTGCTGATGCCGGCCACATCCAGCGGGGCTGCTTGCCTCGTAGTGACATGAACTTGACGATGCCCCTGCTGGGGGATGAGCGGGAGAGCGCGGGCGCGGCTGAGAGAGATGCGCTGTGTGCTGGGGCCGCGAGGCGAGCATCCGTGTCGCCTAAATGCGAAGACGGGACCCTCGGGGAAGGGGCTCAACGATTGCGTCGTGGGCCAACAGCACCCGTACCTGCTCGCGCCACGCACGCCTTCTGAGCTGCCCGTGACTTCGCCCACATCGGCACCAGTGTGGATGGCGACTCTCCGGGGAGAACCATTGAGGGGCGGGTGCTTTGATTAGAGCGGCGAGAAGTAGCCTAACGAGATCAGCGGCTACGGCCAAGAAAGCACTGAGGGTCGCGATGCGGCGGTGGTGGTTGCTTACGACGCTGTGACGGGGCTGGGGCCTCTTCAACGCGTGCCTCTTGCCGCTGCCCATGAAGGAGTTAGCAGCGGGGGTGAGGACGAGGCCCCCCGCAGTTGGTGCTGTAAGGCGGAGTTGGACGAGATGATTGCCGAGATGGAGGAGCTGCTGTCACCCCCTCAGCTTCTGAAGTGGATGGACTTTCCACTTGGCCGATGAGCGTCATGACGATGACCGAAACTCCTTTTCCGGCAGGGCTTCTCACCGTGAGGATGCCCTACAGCGCTTCCCGCGACCAAGAGCACCTGCAGACTCTGTGGGTTCGGCCTCTGCGCTGCTGCCTCCGCGGAGAATGTCAATGCGTACAACGTTGTCAGACGGTGAGGTCTGTGCGCCTACACTCGCGAACCTTGCTGGGAGTTCAGCGGCTGCACTCGACATGAAACCCCACTCGCCGGCCGGTGCTTCCCGTGGGGTAAGCATTCGGCGCGTGAAGGAGTGGCTTTCAGCCCAGGGTAAGTGGCCTCCCCCACAAGATATTTCTCCCATGGATGTAAGCTCGCTTCCCCGCAGTATGTGCTCCACCCTTGACCCCCCCCCCTCGTCGCGCATGGATCAGTGGCAAGACAGTTCGAAACCACACTCTGCGGAGATGGCGCACCGGTATGACAATCAGTCCCACTCCCTTTCTCGGAGGAATGCTTTCTCCAAGACAGACCTGATCTCCACGGCTTCATCCACGTCGTTATCGCCTGGGTATCCCTGGAGGTTGTTGCGAGAAACCTCTCGAGACCGCTTTGATAACCGCTGCGTACACTTTGGTAGTCATGTCGAGAATTTTGTGCTCCTCTTCGAAGTGGAGGAAAGCGACCTCATGGTTGTCCTGGCCGCTCAACCCTGGACGTGCAGGGCGGCTCTACTAGGCGGCCTACTGGTGGAGTGCCTGTTCGAGGTGCACCTGACCTGGTTTGTTGGCTCGGGACGCGCCTCGACATCGGAAATTATCCCAATAGCGAACTAGGTGTAACTTTTCTGGCTGTTCTTCTCCATCGCCCAGTACGGCATTGTGTTGGCAGCGATGAAGTTTACTCAGACGAGCCATCGAGCGCCGCCAGAGGTGGAGCGTGATGGTTCGGCCCGACTGTGAAACGGGGGGGGGTGATGCTTATGGCCGCCTTGTGCTTCGTTTCGGGAACGTGTTCTGCACTCTCTGTTACTTCCTACAGTGGCCCATCGCTCCTTTTCATATCGACTGTCTGGCACTGCGTGTGAATGCTCATTTCCCGTGCGGCGCTGGTGGTGATAGTGTTCCTCATCGAGGGCGTTGGTGCGCGTATCCTCGCTCTCGGCAATGTTCTTGGCAACATCGGAGTTGACCGGCGCATGAGTCTGCAACTGACGCTAGCCGGCAACGTGTTCATGATCTGTGGGAGTCTGTCCTACGTGGGCGCGCTCCTGCTCTTGACTTTTGCACTGCAACACTAGAGAGCTTTCGGGCCCACATGCACTCTTGATGTGGGGGTGCTTATGGTCGCCATGCTTCTTGTCATCGGGTTCGTGTGGGGATACCCCTCCCCGTCGCCTACGAGCCGCAAGGACTTTTATCGAGCTTCTTGAAAGTTTACGCGTTGCATTGCTCCTTCTTACCTCTAAAGGATGTTACACCCAACATCCTTTACGTGTACACGCTCCGCTCTCTTGACGTCATGACGGTGCCGGCCTGCTTCTACCTTACGGTCATTCTCGCACCGCTGGTACAGCACGTGACGATTTGGCGTGGCTCACATGGGTCTCCTGTGGAGCATGGGCGCTTGGGACTGCTCCTTTTTCACTGGAATGCAATTGGTGCTGATTAGTGCAGCGATTATTATGTGCTTTGACGCTGCCAAGCCCAGATTTGTCGTACGCCGGTTGTGCAACGGCGTGGCCTGCGGAAGGTTCCCTATCCGCACCAGCGGCGATCCCGCGCCGGGGCTCGTGGGCGGACGCTGCGGCAGTCCCAGGACCTCTCCGACCTGCAGTTCATGCGCGAGGCCGTGTGTGTAGCGCCATGGGGAAGGAGAGAGAAGAGGAAAGTGCGGCTCTTGCGCCTGAGCTCTGGTGCCAAACTTCGCCAACGCCCACGGCAAGCTCCAGCGCGGGTTCGAGCATGTGAGATGGGGGGCTTGTGGAGGCTATGACCGTCTAATTGCCGGTGGCGCTAGTGGGTTGTGCGCGGGAGAGTTGCACGGGATGAGGTGCATATGGCCACGTGTGTGTGAGAGCGGCTGAACCTGCTGCGTTTGTGTGTCTCTCCGTGATTGTGTCCCGCCACCTTAACGTGGTGCCAGGGTCCAGTACCCCCCGTCATACGGGAGAAGCGAAGTGCTCGCCCGTTTGACCCGGGCCCCCGAGCCTCTGCGCAATCCGGCACCCGGCCGGGAGCAGGCATAGTCACGCTGGTCTGGCGTGAGCAACCTACCAGAGTGCTCTCAGGCACGTGCCGACGTGCTCTAGTATCAGAGATTAAGTACTCGATGGAAACGAGCCGTGACGTGGAGTTGAGCCCTGGCCGCAGGCGTGCTGAGGCTCAGTGGAATGCCCAGGGTCTCGCGGATGGGAAGAAACTGGCGCTACGGCGGTACCTCCATGACTCCCAGGCGGGCGATTGCCTATTGTCTGAAACTCAGCTCTCTTCCTCGGAGGCTGCCCTCTTTGGCGTAGACGGGTACCAGCACTACGGCATCACGCGCGAGCGGCGTAAGGGTGGAGGAGTCTCCATCCTCGTACGACGAGATACCTCTATTCCGCATGCCCAAATCGATGGTATGCGAGGGAACAGCGGCGCGCCTCACCATCTGCCCGTGCTGGGCAGAGCTACGCCCGCGCCACCGGTTGCCAGATCAAGGAGCTGTCGCAGTTCGCCACCCACCCCAACCAAGGCGCCTTCCTTAAGGATGCACTGGCGCTTCTCCGACGCCAAGAAGAAAGACTACTAAGTCGTACGACTCATGAAGCCACCGTCCCCTCGTTCTCCGAGCTGCGCCAACGGAGTCGCGCCGCTTCTGTGGCTCACTTAACCACGTGTGAATGGCTGGGCCGTTCTTTTCTCCTGTGACCTACCCTCATAGACTGGCTGGCAGGATATTTTCATGGCGTATCGCTGCTGTAGATTTCATATGGTTTTCTTCGGCTGGATCACTACAGGAGAATGGGGGTAGGGAGTGCCACTAGTACTCAAGGTCTTCCTAGGCTGTCACGTTAGGTGCCTGTGCCGTAGGTCAAGGACCATCCAGGTCACTTTAGTTCTTCGGCGTTGCTTATGGCTGTGGAGTGTCTGAAAGCTCTGCTGCTGGGAGCACACTTGCCATAATACGCACGAAACGAAAAAAATACGTGCTTGTGCACAAGTTTTGTGTCTGAGATACCGCGCCAATAGCGGTAACATTGCACCGATGGGGCAGTCCGGGTTGTCTCCGCCGGCTTATCCGCGTGGGGCCTCTGCGGCGGTGGTGGCACCCGTCCCGCTGACTCCACGTCTCTCCCGCTCTTCTCTGCAGCGCCCCACGCCCCCACAGCGCCTACTCCAGATTACCCCACAAAGCATTACAGCTAACTACTGAGCGAGATGGAGGAGAAGGGAGGTGTGGCGACACAGCCGCATATTACCGATGCGGCCAATGCGTGCGCAGGCGAGGTTCGCGCGATTCTCACCGCGGCGGAGCGGCGCCGGATTGCTTTGGGTAACTTTTACGGGTCGCTGCAGCTCACGCCTGAGGACCTGCAAAGCGTGAAGCGTGACATTCAACAGGCCAAGAGCTATGAAACAGCGCAGCTGCTGCGCGTGACGCGGCGAGTCGAGCTGGATGCCCAGCGGCGCTGGCACCTCGAACAGCAGCGCACTGCAGTTGGTCAGAATAACGCGTTTGCTGCCTACCGTTCTTCTTTGCGTAGCGCAGCGGCCATCTTCTTAGACAAAGCGCTGGCTGCCATCCAGGAAGAGGAACAGGCACACCGTGACTTTGACCATCAGCGCCTCCAGCACAGCATGCGGACACGTCCTCCTGCAGTAGAGCGGCGTGTGGGTGCGAAGGCACTGAAGTCCTCCGCGAGATGGAATGGCCCCTCCCCGCCTCCTATCTTAACGCTTGATGTGGAGCTCAGCGGTGGCGCTAGTGAGACGCTGGCCGTGTATGAGGGAGAAGACCCCGAGGAGACCGTCGCGCGCTTTGCGCTCGCGCACAAGCTGCCTGCGAAGGTGCACCAAACGCTCCTCCAGCACGTGCTGCTCAGCCTTGCGGGCGATGATGCAGACAGCTAGTGGCTTTCATACTCGAGACTGTGGCGCGTCTTTACCGTCATCCCTTTCCTCCCCTCCTTTTCCCCATCGACTCACCCACGCGAGTGATGCCGAAAACGTGTGCTGATTTGTTCCTTCTTCCGAATCAATGAACGTGTACCGTTGTATCGCGTCCCTTATCGCTAAGGTAGAGCGGCGCTCTGCTGGTGAAGCATGGTGGGAAAAGGACGGTGACCTTTCAGATATGTGAGCTTGCGGCGGCCCGGGGGTGTGGGGGGAGGCCTTGTAGCGCTGCTCGCTCTACTTCTGCTTCTGCACCGGTTTGACAGCTTGTTGTGGAGTTTTTTGCTGGGCCGCTCTTCTGCTACGGGCGGTGGAAAACCGTGACGGATTGAGTGGGAGTGGGTGAGTGCGCGATAAGGTGGGCGGGAATGTGGGTTACAGCCTCTTAGGGGCAGGTGGATCCAGCTCGAGTACACACACACGTGATAAGTAGGTGACTCCTATCGTTTCCCTCTGGTGCCTTGACGCTTCACATTTGACCACACCCCCACTGACTGTAGCTCCTCCACTCTTTGGATTGGTTCAGTCGCTCCACCACCCCACCCCCCACTCCAACGCAACCGTCCACCTTATCTACGCCGCCGCGATTGGAGCGAGGAGCCCGGCAGCTGCCTAGGTCCTTCATCGGACGGAAATGGCGGCGGCGCCTTCCACTTCGTCGGGAGCTGGAACGGCCTCCAAGAAATATAAAGTGGTGTTGCTAGGCGAGAGTGGGGTGGGGAAGTCGTCTCTGGTGCAGCGGCTCGTAAAGGATGAGTACAACGAAAACCAAAGCTCGACGGTCGGCGCGTCCTTTTTTCGATACTGCTGCCCCGTCGATGACGCAACGGTGAACTTCGACATTTGGGATACGGCGGGCCAGGAGCGGTACAAGAGCCTCGCATCGATGTACTACCGCGGGGCTGCTGCGGCTCTTGTCGTCTATGAAATCCCGTCGTACGAGACGTTTGAGCGCGCGAAGTACTGGGTCCGCGAACTGGCAGCCAACTCTCCGGATACCATCGTAGCCCTGGTGGGCAACAAGAGCGATCTCGAGGCGAAGCGGAGCGTCGCGAGAGATGTGGCTGAGACGTACTCGCAGGAAGTGGGACTGATGTTTGGTGAGGCCAGTGCACGCGAAGGGACGGGCGTCCATGAGGTATTTGAGACCATCGCACGCAAGCTTGTAGCTACCAACAACCAGAATGCAGTTCGGGATGGTGGGGTGGTGGGCCGCGAGCCAGCGAAGAGACCGAAGAATTCCTCCGGATGCTGCTCGTAGAAGCTGCCTGCACAATAGACTTTGCGGGAGAAGTTCCGAAAAGGATGGATGGGTAGGGAGAGGAGTTGGGTGCGATAGGGGTAAGGTGGCTGGTCCCAGTTGTGTAGTTGCAGTGCGGTGTCGTGCATGTGGTGGTAGGGGGGGGGGCAGAGGCAAAGGGTGAGGGAGTTGGACGCGGAAGCGGGAGATGAAAGGCGTCTAGGGTTCCGCGTGTCGCTGGCGCCGAAGCCGCTTGGTGGGCTCGAGCGTGTGTCCATATGTGGGGGTGGAGAGGGGCTGCTGGGAGTCGTGCAGGCGGGTGGTAGCGGGGGCGCGTGACACTGAAATAACCGCAGCAGAGGCTCCTACTGCCTCTGAGCATCCATTTTGCCCTCGCAGGTGCGTTCCAGGGCAGCTCGCTGCTGGGAAAATGATTCCTCTCGACCCACCTCTCTTTTCACACCCCTCCTTCACTAGCGGCATTGCTCCTCAGCGCCTGTCACCCAACGCTGGTGTGCGCCGTTTTCCGTCGTGGCGCAGTGCTGTTTGCTATTTGTGCTATTTGGGGTAGCTGCGGTATTCTCTTTCTCTTTCTCTCTCCAAGGGTTCCCCACATAGCGCTCCAGGAAGTGGAGGTGGGTCAATCCCGTCGCCGTATGAAAGAAGAGCGGTGATGGATGGGGGATCTTGGGGCGCGGGTGGAGAGGCGCGGTGACGTGTGCGGAAGCGTGGTAGGGCCTTGGGCTGCGGTTTTTGCGTGCACGAGCGGTGTGGCCGCGTGCAAGGTGGCTCTCTGACGTGTGTGTGCCGGTGCCGGCACGGAGTTGCGGTGCAGTCACGTACGCGTGCTGTCTGGAGAGTGTGGGTGTTGGGGCGTGGGTGCTGGGAGAGGCCGGCGGGGGGGGGTGGCTGGCTGGCTGCGCATGGTGCCGTGTGGCGAGGTGCTGAGGTGGCGGTGCGGTGGCACCACGTCTGCATCGCCGGGTGGCCCGAGGAGGGTGCCGGCGTAGCAGGTGGTGGTGGTGGCAGTGGCGGTGGTGCCCGCGGTGGTGGTGGGCTGGCGGTGGTGGTGGTGGGCCGAACGCGCCAACTGCCAGCCGCCACCAGACCGCCCGCCCCGCTT
>PGOM01000028.1:121323-148245 GCA_002921335.1 Paratrypanosoma confusum | reverse complement strand
TCATCGTGCGGCTGAAGCGCAATGTGGTGTTGATGCTGAACTGTGTAGTTTGCGAAACTCTGTCTTTTGTCTACAACGTGAACAAATGTGTGATAAGGAGTTTTTTTCTTTGTGTTTGCATGAGGTGGAGGATCGTTGGTCTATTTTTTTGAATGTTGTGGTTAGTGTCGGAAAAATTGTTGACGTGTTGCGTATGTCCTGGAAAAGGGTTGGTGAGTGTGGCGAACTTTTGGGATGTGAGGAGTTTTCTGTCGTGTCGTACGTAAAGGAGTTGAAGGTGAAAAATGAATTTTTGCGGAAGCTTTGTGGGTCTGGTGTAGCTGTGGACGATGGTGATGGTGCGGTTTCACGGGCGGAGTGTATTTTTGCGATGCAACGCGCGATATCTACGCTGGCTGGCGATGCAGTGCCTTCTGGCAGTGGGACCGTTGTAGACCAGCTGCAACGAGCCGTGCATGGTGAACTGCAACGTGCGGGCCAGCTTTCTGCGAAGGTCGACGACTTGCTGATCGCGTTGGAAGCAAGAGATGCTGAGGAGGCGACTCTAAAGACGACGGCTGTGGCGACGATGTTGCGGTTGAGTCCAGATGATTTGGAGGAGACGACTTTGCAAACGCAGAGTTGTGCTGCCTTGCTTCGATCAGTCTGTAAGCTGGCCGTAGATTTTAGGGCGGAGTGCTGCAACAGTGCTGATATTCTTCAGGGCTGTTGGGACGCTCTTCAGAGTGTCGGTACGCGTCGTCCGACTACTACAGCATTTGTGTTTCCCACAGAGCCTTCAATGCGCTCCACGGTGTTGACGGTCGACCCCCTTGGGTCGTCTTTCACGAATTTTGTCGAGCTTCCTGCTCAGTGCCAGCAGCTGGCTGGCGAGGTAGCATCGCTGAGGCGGCAGTGTGTTGGCGCTGAAGAAGTTAAGAGTGGCCTAATCGATCGCTTCTCTGTTCTCGAAGGCGGCGTGCGCTCCGCTATCCAGCTGTTTTCTACGCGCTCGGTATCACGGCAAACAAGGTCGATGTCGCTGCAATCTTTCAACGCGCCGACGTGGTCGACTGAGTCCGTGGCCGAAGACGTTGAGGAGTCGAGTGACGCACTGCACCTGGTGGAGGTGCTTGGTGAGCAAGTGCAGGTGGCAGTGCGAGACCTCGCGAGCAGCGGTCGTTTGGTGCGCGACTGCGTTGCTTTGTTGGAAGTGGCCGTCCCTTACACCCCGCCGGAGGGTTCTGGAACGCTGGGCGGGTCGGATAGTCGTCCGGTGCTTCTCGAGCTGTGCGACTCTGCGGTTGTTGCGATCGAGTCGCTGACGGATGAGGTGGAGCAACTATCGAAGGGTCTTACCTACGAACAGCGCAAGCGTGAGGCGCTTGAACGCGACGTGGAACAGCTTCGTCACGATCATCTGGCCAACCGCGACATGATGGAGGCTGGAATGCAGTTAAGTTCCAGCCAACACCACGATGCATTGGAAAAGGTGAAGGGCGCCTCACGCCAGCTCTCTGCGTCGCTAACCGCGCTGGGTACCTTTGCTGATGTCATTTTGGAGCGGTTGACGTCAAGCGACGTGGCTTCCGACAATCCGGAAGGTGCTGGTGGTGGCCACCTCGATCAGACTGCTATCGATTTGCTTAGTATGCCAGTGGTGGAGGACTACGGTGTGGTTAATGAGGAGAAGCTTCGCAAGATTATCGCATACTGCGAGCGACACGTCGCTGCCGCCCAAAGTGCATTTTCCAAGTCAAAGTCACTTTCAG
The DNA here is from genome assembly GCA_002921335.1 of Paratrypanosoma confusum. Classification (NCBI taxonomy): domain Eukaryota; phylum Euglenozoa; class Kinetoplastea; order Trypanosomatida; family Trypanosomatidae; genus Paratrypanosoma; species Paratrypanosoma confusum. Next base: position 146,494 of record PGOM01000028.1, on the reverse strand, counting down.
TGCAGGTCCAACGGCTGGAGGCTCGGTGCTCTAGCCTTGAGAGTGAGGCTCACGAATCGGATATGCTACTTCGACACGCACTGGAGGATGTGGAGAGCAGCCAGCGAAAACTGAAGGAGGCCAAGAGCGCCCACTGCGCCGAACTGAAGCAAATGAGCGTTACTACGGAAGAGCACGAGGCCAAAATAGCCTCCTTGCAGGACGAAGTCGAAAGCCTGCGCAAGATGCTTGAGGACACTACCGGAAGTCTTGGAATGGTGCGCGACAGCAAGACCGCCTATGAGCAGTACTTGGAGGGCGTAGTCGAAAACTGCCGGCGTGAAGTTGAGGCACTGCGAGGAGATCATGCCGCCGCTCGTGATAGTGTTGCGGCGCACTTGCAAGCAACCAGTTGCGCCTCGCTTGTTGTCGCCTCAGCGCAATACTTGCAGCTACGGGATCGAGTCGACCAGCTCACTCTCGCGTGTGGCGAGAGCGACGGTCGCGCTCGGATAGCAACGGCCTGGGGCGCCAGTCACCCGGCTGCGTCCCTGTTTAAAGTTGCCCTCGCTCACGCGGAATGCTGTACTTTGCTGGGGGTAGCAGACTACGCTGATGCAGTGTCCGCATTACGGCAATTGCAGCTCGAGCGCCACACTGCACTACAGCTTTTGGGAACGCCGACTGTTTCGGTAGTGAAACAGGCGGAGCTCTCGCGAGCCGATGTGCTCGCCACGCTGAGGAAGTTAGCGGTGCTCGTGGGGGTTGACGTAGCTTTGGTGGACGCCACCGCAGCTGCGTCGCTCGTAGCCGCGGTTAGTACACTTGTGGCCGACGCCTCCGAGCGCTCGCAGAACCTTCAAGTTTCGCTGGAAGGGGTGAAAGTCTTGATGCGGACCATGGCGACGTGCCAGCGGAGCATTCATCTTGTAACGGAGGATCTCAAGTCTCCCAGAGACGTAGGGAGTCAATCGGGGAATGCAAATGCGTTGCGCTTGGATGCCCTGGCTGTTCCTGATGAAATCCCCGAGGGCTTCGAGACCGTGTCCCTCTCGCATCTTATGTCGAGTGGAAAGGAATTCGAGCGTCGGGTGATGATGCTTGTGCGCGAGGTGCACGACACTATCGGGTCCAAGATGGCGCTCAGTTCTGCTGTGCACGCATGTCTTGCGGCTCTCGAGCCCATTGTGAGTGTTGATCGACGGTGCTCCTTATCGCTCTCGTCGTCGTGGTCGTCGTCCTCGGGGCTCATTGCCCGAAAGGAGGTGGTGCCCGCGACCGAAGCGCTCGTGGTGACGTGCGAAAAAGTCGCATCAGAGCTCCTGTCAAGCAGGCAGCTCAAACAGGCGGCGGAGGAGGTGCTGCGTACTTCAGAGGCCGCTGTGGAATCTTTGAAGCAGTGCCTACTGGAGTCTGATGCTCTACTACCCGCACCGGCGACCTCCACGACAAGGTATCGCGGATCTGATCCACTCGCATCAGAGGTGCGGACACCTCCTAGATACGACGGCATGCCGTGGATGGATGCGAAGCTGGAGCAGGTGCTGAGTGACCTACCGGTGAAGTGTGCGGGAGCCGCGGCCGAGTTGAAGCGCCTCAATCGCCTTCTCGATGACATCCGGGAGCATCTCGCGCGCTCTGGTGTAAACTTGTCCGATGCGGCTCAACTTCCGATTGCTATCGACGATGTCGTAGAGGCTCTCCGTGGTGCCCGTGAACAGGCCAGCGTTTTCGAGCGGACGATAGGGCGTCTGGAGCAGCAGCGTGACGCAAGGCAGGCGGAGATCGCCGAGGTTCAACAGAGCCTAGACGACAGCAATGCCATGCATGAAGCGCGCGTTCGGCAGCTGGAAAATTCCTCGAAGGAGGCGCTGAAACAGCTTCGGGCTGCGTTAGCGGATGCGCAGCGTGACAGTGAAGCCATGCGGAGCTGGGCCAGTGAGCTGGCCATGGTGTTCCAATGTACCGCCCAAAGTGGGGATTGGATGTGTGACAAGCACCTACGTGACATCACGCAGGCTTGCGAACGGCTGCAGAGCGAGAAGGTGAGTGGCGAGCAGCAGGTTGCAGCACTGGAGATGACTGTTGACGCACTGCGTTTACAGTTGGCTGACCTAAAGTCCCAGAACGCAGCCCTTCACCAGAGCCTCGTCGAAGCCGAGAGTCGTGGCGATGGGGCAGCCAGTGGCCTAACACAAGTGCGGCGAGAGCTGATGGACGCTGAAGGGAAGGCCGGGTCACTAAAGTCTGAGCTTGAGGCGACAAGGTCGGCGGTAGCTGAACGGGATCGGCTAATGGAAGCTGAAACACGCCGCTACATATCCAGCATCGATTCCCTCAAACAACAACTGAGCCAGAGTAACGCGGCTAAGTGCGAGGGCCACATGGCCTTGCAGCGCAGTGTCACGCAGACCACGGAGGCCGTGCTTCGATTGCATCTCCACAGTAAGGAAGCGGACGGAGAATCACCTTTGAAGACAGTGGGGGTGCAGCAGCTGCGTGAGAGAATCAGCGAGCTCGTGCCCGCGGACGAGGATGACATGGCTGCAATCGTCGCGAAATCGGATGAGAGTCTTTCGATACTTGCGCAGGCGGTTATGCGAGCTGTTGAAACGGTACAGAGCGCAATACGTGCGGAGCGTGACCGAGCGGCAGAGTTCGACACGCTCTCAGCAGCCCACTCAGAGCTGCTGGAGATGGCCCAGCGCATTGCCACACTAGGAGCTCGTGGGTCCACCCCGCAGAAGGAGTGGTCGCTGCGCGACACCATGGACGAAGTTCAGGCGTACGTGGAGCTCCTGCGGTCTGAGCGTGACCACGCGAATAGCGTGATAGGGTCCGCCGCGGAGACCCTGGCTGCCGTCGTAGGTGGGAATTCGCCGCAAGGAAATGTGCCGTCGCTGTGTGTAGATGTGGCCCGGCTTGTGCGCTCGTTGCAAACGGATGTTGCGAGATCGCACGAATGCCGGCAGCAGGTGGAAGCCGAGATTGTTCAGGTTCGAGAGCTTGCCGCCGAGGAGGGGCAGCGGTCTGCGCAGGAGCAAGCGGCGCTGGAGGAGCGCTCACGGAAGCTCGAGAGCAGCGTGGCGCATTGGCAGGCCACGAACGCGTCGAGCCAGGATGCGTTGAGCCGCGCGGAGGCGGTGCTGCGGCAGATTCACTCACTGTGGGCTCCGGAGGGCTCCTCAGATCTTGACCTGTCGTCGCAAGCGTTGAAGGACCTCCTCCAGGCGTGTGAGACCGCTAAGCTCGCGCTCAGCGCAGCGGGAAGCGAGCGGGAGGCGATGAGGGCGGAGCTGCGTTCCCTGACCGCGGAGTTGGATGCGGCGAAGAAACAGAGTGAGCAGCGCCTGCACCAGCTGGAGGAGATGCAGCTTTCCTTTGCTGAAGATGGCCGCCGCAAGGACGCGGCTTACCGCGCTTTGCGTGATGAGTGGGAGAATCGCGAGGCGGAGTTTGTGAAGGTGCGCCACGAGTATTCGATGGAGAAAAGCACTACCGCAAGCCGGATCAGCGAGCTGGAGGATACGGCTCGGGTTTATACGGAGGCACTGGACCAGCTTGTGGTTTCCGGCATGGTGTCAACGGAAGGGTCAACATTGCCACCCCGCGCGATCGTCGCTGCTGCTGTGGCAAATTTCGAGAAACTAGTGAAAGACCTCGAGGGGGCCAACTTCCAGGTGGAGGAACTGCGCTCGCAGGGTGACGAGCGCCGCAAGAAGCTCAGTGAAGAACTCGGTACGCTGCAGGAGGTCCTGGGGGAAGTCACTTCCGAGCGCGACCACCTCGCAACGGCGGCGAAAGACCTTGTGGCACGCGTCCAGCAGCTGCTCGAGGAGTACGACGACGTGCGCCAGCAGCTCGTCCCGGACGACGACGACTCGCTGACCGTCGGCGATATCCTACAACGGTGTTTGCAGCAGCTGGAGCGCAATGAACGAAGCATTCGCGAGCATCAGCTGAGCGTCGCCTCCGTGAAAGAGGAGTATGCTCGGCAGTCGGCGCAGCTGGAGACCCTGACGGCTGATCGCGTGCGGCTGGTTGGCGAATTAGACGCTCTGCACGAGCAGCTCAACCGGCTGACGGAGGGCAGCCACTCATTCCAGGCCTCGTCCGCGCAAGCCGCGGCAGACCACGCAGGACTGCAGCGGCAGATCTTGGCTGTGTTTTCCCAATCGTGTAACATCGCTGAAAATGAGCTCCGCATCCGCCTTCCGGCGTTCCCGGATAGGAGCGCGACGGGAGCGTTGCAGGGCATCAAGACGTTGAACGAGCACATCGCGAAAAAGTTCCGCAGCCTCCCAAGTGACGAGGAAATCGAGCAAATGCAGCACGAGCTGAAGCGCGCCCGAGAACTCGAGCGCCAGCAGGCCCTCGCGCATGCAGCACTTCTGCAAACGTTCAAGGATCACCTGGCGCACTACACACGGACCGGGGCAGACATGGCCACCCTCCTCCAGGAGCGCGTGACGGCCTCTGCTTGTACCGCGATTGGTGAGCACTTGCAGCGTGTCCATGATGCGCTTAGGCACACTGTGAAGAGTCTGGCCACGGCACTAGGCACGGAAGCTTTCCTTCCCGAGCGCCTGCGCTCGTGCGACCTCCTCGAGCTTGCGTCACTCCTCGACCGTGTGACGAAGTCCTTCGGGGAAAAACTCTCGGAAGTGCTTGATGCGATTGGAGACAGCTCGCGGGCACTGGGAGTTCGCCCAATTGACTTCACTTCGTCACCCACGCGCATTGCAGCGTGGCTGGAAGCCTTGTCTTCGATAGGCGCACGTGGTGGGAGTGGCGAGGTCGATCTGAGCGAGCAACTGCTGGAAGCGCTTGCTGCCATGATTCACCAGTATGGTGGCGATGTCAGCGCAGTGTCTCTTGACGGCAGTGTGGCACATTCCACACGTAACGCCACTCATGGCCGTGATGGCATGGGTCACTACGACCTGAACAGCAGCCGCTCTGCGACCCCTATGTCAGCTTACGGTCAGCAGCGCGGGGACGCTCGGTTTCACACGCAGCAGCGGCAACAGGAGGTTCTCCTCGCTCTTCAAGACTTGCTGAATAATTTGGAGGGACGTAGCGTCGCGCTCACATCTGAGTGGCAAGCACTGACTGACCAAAACAACCGCCTGATCCAGGAGCGGAACGAGATGCTGGATGAGCAGGAAAAGGTTCAGGAGCACGTTCTCGAGTTGCGCCGCGTAGTGCAAAAGAAAGTGGAGGAAGACAAAAAGGTTGAGCGCAGCCTGCAGCTTCTCGACGAGCAGCTTGACATGCAGGCCCGGGAGCTCGCTATGAAGTACCGCTCGGATCACGATGCGATTGTGCGGCAGTTCTCTGAGCTGCGCGGAGCGATTCACCAAACTCTCAAGCCATCACATTCCTACGCACGAAGCGCCAGTAACAGCGTCAGTGGGATTGCTTACGGTTCATCGCGGGATCGCAGCTTTCAGTACTAGCCTTCGCCGGAAGTAATGATGAAGCATACGCCGTTGAGGTAGTAAAGAAACAGATTGACGGATTAGCCTAAGGTCTATGGGAAGCTCAAACGTATTACGTGACACCTATGCCTCTGGGTATGGGGGCGCGCGTGTGCGCGAAAAGAAATCGAGGAAAACAAGACAAAGAAGAGGGGATGAAGAGGGGTGCGTGGGGAAGGGGGCGATGGGGGGTGGAGATGATTAATCGTGTGCGGTGACGGAAGACGGGCGACGGGCTGGAGATAACACATCGAGGAACACCGAGATATTGTTCGCTGCTGGCTGGAGGGTACTAAGATGCCGTCCGGGATGCACCAGACGGCCGTTGCCTTCCGTTGCTTTCCCCGTGACAACTGAGGCCAACGCCCGCGGTACTGCCTCTGCTGCGGCAGCGGTGGCTGATTCTCAGCTGTGCCTGCGATGTGCTACTCTCTGCTGTTTTTCGTGGAGTGAGACTTCATGGGCGACGTGTTCCTCAGCGTACATCACCACGGCGTGGCTGCTGCTCAGAGGAGAATAATATTATTATTATTTTTAAGGAAAGGGAAGGGGCTACATCAGACCAATCAGCACCGTGCTTGCGCTCAGGCTGCGGCCGAACTAGCACTTGGGGCCGGGAGCAGGGAGCGCTGCGCGCCCTCGGTCCGCGGGAGGCCAACGTACCCTTAGTGCGCCGTGAAGGCGTAGTTCAGTCACGGCGGATCATGTCGTCGGACTTCATCGCGCCAGGCGCGAGAACCTTAACGGAAGAGGGAGGAGTGAGGCAGCTAGTGTGTGACAGCTGGGAGCTGCGCGAAACGGCCCTCCCGCTTCGCTCGGTTGTGCCCCTTAGCGAGTCGCTCTTCTCGGTGGGGAACGGGCACATCGGTGTCCGTGGCTATGCTGAGGAGTCCATGATGGGGGGCTCAACGTACTCAAGTCCGCCGTCGCGGAGGACGTTGGTGGAGGTCGAGCAAACGACGGTGTCTCGCGAGACCGAGGTCCCAGAACACTCACTGCGCGGCACGTACGTCAACGGGATCTACGAGGAGCGGCTGCTCAGCCACCAGCGCGCCTTCACGCTGGGAACGTGCGTGCGGGAGTGCTTCCTCATCCGCGTGCCGGATGCGTTCTGCTTTGATCTCTTTGTGGGGGGAGAGCATGTAAGCACTGCCAGCGGTAGCGTGGTCTCCCACACGCGCGTGCTGGACCTCCGGACCGGGGAGCTGCACCGTCGCATGACGTGGCTGTCCGCGCACCACAACCGGGAGGTGACGATCGAGACGCATCGCTTCGTGTCCGCCGCGAGGAAAAACATTGCTGCGACTCGGTATGTCGTCTCGGCCCGCAACGTATCCAACACGGATATCCGCATCGTCTCACGCACGACGCTTCCCGAGGGCGAGCGCCAGCGGTACCTTCGCATCGAGAACGTGGTGGCCCGCTGCACAATGAACAACGCGTCGTCGGCCATGTGCGTCCGCAGCCGCACCAGCTGCAAGCGCCTCGCGGTTGCCGCATCGGAGAGCTGTACGAGCTCGTTCACCGATGCGGGTCTCGGCCTGTACCCGGCCGCAGGCAGCACAAGTCTCGCGGGCACCGCCGACTCCACCATGGCGAACAGCCTCGACGAGGTGTTCCTCCTCTCCGGGTCCGGCAAGGGTACGGGGACGCAGTCTGGCGGCAGTGGTCCGGGCAACCCACTTGTTAGCCCAACGAGCCACGGCCACGCGGGAGCGGTCGTGGGCACCGTGGTGTCCCCGCGCTGCACCGAGACCGAGTGGGGCGCCGAGACCATCTTCACCAGTATCCTCAACGACAAGACGCGCCTCGTACTGACCAAGTACGTCGCATACCTGAGCGACGAAGACGCACCCCCGGAGGACATAAACGACCTGGCGTTGCACGTCGCCCACCAAGCAGCTGAAGCTGGTTATGAGGGTCTGTTCGCCGAACAGCGGAAGGAGCTGACCAAATTCTGGGATTCCGCCGACGTTCGCATCCGTGGGAAGGACCCGTCGGTACAGGGTGCGTTCCGCTTCAACATTCTGCAGCTGTACATGTCGGCGGGGCGGTTTCGCCTCCAGGGGTTTCCGACACGTGGGCTGACCGGTGAGCTTTTTGGTGGCCTTCACCAGTGGGACGTGGAGGCGTTCATCGTTCCATTTTTCACGCACACCCACCCCGAAACGGCCCGTGCACTGTTGCAGTTTCGCATCGACACGCTCCCGCAGGCCCGAGAGATTGCCGCGGACATGGACCTCCCAAACGGCGCCCTGTACCCGCCGCGAACAGTTAATGGTGGTGACAACAGCGCGTCGACCACCTGCGCCGCCCATTTGCATGTGAACGCTGTCATTGCATACGCCATACGCCAATACGTCACGGCAACCAACGACACCTCATTACTTCTCAAAGGAGGTGCTCATGTTGTGTTCTCCACGGCGCTTGTGTGGATCCTGTGGGGGACGTGGGACAAGGGGAAGCTGCACTTCCGCTCCGTAGCCGGTCCTGACGAGTACAGCGGCATGGCAGACAACAACTTCTTCACCAACATTATGGCAAAGGACCATCTGCAGTGGGCAGTGCAGCTTGTGGCGATGCTGAGGGAAAAGCACCCACGCGAGTGGCAGAGCATAAAGGAGCATTGTGGGGTCACGGACGAGGACATTACGCTGATGGAAAATGCGGCATCGCATATCGCGCTCTTCTTTGACGCCACGGACCGCGTGCACCCAGTGGACCAGGCGTTCATGCGGAAGAAGCCGTGGACGTTTGGCGACATCAAGGGGGCTGGTGGCGGGAGTGGGGGCGGTGGTTTTATCGGCATTCGAGATGGGGACAGCGGAAAAAAGAGCGTGCTGCTCAAGCGCTACCACCCCAACGTCATCTTCCGACACCAGGTGTGCAAGGTTCCAGACGTCATGCTCGCCGCAATGCTGGTGCCCGATGCGCTCACTCGCGACGAGGTCATGGCGGACTTTAAGTTCTACGAGGCCATCACCACGCGCGATTCAGCGATAAGTCTCCCAATCTACAGTATCATTTCGTCGCGTCTTGGAATGCACGAAAAGGCGGAAAGTTACTTCAACCAGGCGCTGCTAGTCGACATCGAAAACGTTAACGGGAACACCGGTGGTGGGCTGCATAGCAGTGCCGCGGCAGGGTCGTGGCTGTGCCTCGTGTCCGGTTTTGCCGGCATGCGGGTGACAAAAGGGGTGATTCACTTTGACCCGGCGCTCCCCAAGGACTGGGAAGAGTACCAATTCCACGCGCGGCACCATGGTTTTTTTCTTCGCGTGAGCGTCAACCACAGGGTCGTCACGTACGCCGTCATCGACGGCCCGCCTGATGTGGAGCTTCTCGTCATCCATGCGGGCACGAGTCGGCTGCACCTCAGCAAGGGGGCGCCCCAGTTTGTTCGCCTGAACCGTGACGCACGGGCTCTCCACTTTGACGCGGTGATCTTCGACTTGGACAGTGTCATTGAAGCTGTTGAAGAGGATCACTTCGAGGCGTGGAAGGCGACCCTCGAGCCACTTGTGGCGCGTCTCACCGGCACCGCTTCAGCCCTCACGCGAGAGCTGTATTTGGCATATCTTCGCCATGGAAGGCCACACGTGGGGATTCAGCGGTTCCTTGCCCAGTGCGGTGTCGGGGAGTTTCCTCTCGGCACGCCCACTGACCCGCCTGGAGATAGTACCCTATTCGCGCTGTGCAACCGCAAGCTCGAGCAGTTCCGCGTTGTGGTCAAGGCTCGAGGTCTTCGGGTTCGCCAAGGGGTTTTACCCCTTATCGCGGAGCTGCGCCACAGCGGCGTCGCGGTCGGTTGCGTGACGTCCAGCAAAAACGGGAAGTGGCTTCAGCACGAGGAGCCACAGCTCGCGAAGAATATTGATTTTTTCCTCGACGGTGTTGTAGGGGATACAATGGGGTTGCGCTGGAGGCCGGATGTGGACTATTTCGATGAGTGTGCCAGGCGGCTTGACGCATCGCCGAAGCGAACAATCCTCGTGGTCGACGGCATTGACGGATTCTCGAAAAGCGCGCTACATAAGTACCTTCTCATTGTCGACACTAGCACTGACCCTGAGATCGTGAAAGACTGGAGCGTCACCCGTCTGTGCATACCGTGTCTTTCCGACCTAACCCTTGACATCCTCGACGAGGAGGCGTCGCGCGACAGTCACATGAATTCGCTCAGCAAGCGCAGGGCGCAGGGCGTCGTCGTTCAACTGGAACGGCACGGGGGATTAGGCAATGCCTTGTGCACATGATGCGGCCAAACCTCGCGAGTGGAACGGACAGAGTTAGCGTTTTGGCAACTGCATTGAAGCGGATCAGAATCGGAATGAATGGGGCGTGTTGGCCGGTAGGTGATGATGCGGATGAATGAAGTAGTTGGTGTGCATGACACACGTTGCGTAGTGGAGGGCAGCGATGCGGTCGGGTGCAGCCGAGTGCCCGGATCTGGTGAAAACCGCTGCGCGCCTAATCCGAGAGCGCGGTGCGACCGATGAAGCGGAGGTCAGCTGCTCCGTCCGTTGCCATGTCCAGGACACCGTTGCGGCTCCCTCTCCCGTGTAAAGTGATGCAAAGGACCGGGGCTGCGCCCGACTCCCTCTTTCTCGTCGCTTATGAACCCAAATCTTTCCACGCAGTGCATTTGCCGAGGTTGAGCGGGGCCTCGTCATAACTTTTTTTTGAATTGAGCACACAGGACGGCCAGCCGATTTGTTAGAGTGGCGCCATGGCTCGGTCTGCCACAAGGCAAAGGAAATGCACCGCGCCAGGCTCGGAAGCCTACAAGTACGATGGGTGCTCGAGACGATGGTGGCCCAGCATGAGCAAGGGCCTCATCGCCGTCGCTGTCCTACTGGCGGTGGCAACCACACTCTCTGGATGCATGCCAAGCACTGCATCGGTGCGTGAGCTGCGCGGAATCTCCGCGGATGTCACTCTCTCCGAGTACCACATGCAAAGTGTGGCAAGTCAGCTTGAGAGAGATATAGCAGTGTATACCGCACTGTTGCAAGCTCACGTAGCCCCGGCTCATTCGCAGGGCGAGCAGCAAGAGGAACTGCGCGGTTCACTTGACTTGCTCACTTCACTTCTGTCGGTTCAGCTGAGTCTCCACGACCTTCTGCGAATTCTAGAGGCGAATAATGAGAGACACGAAGGCGAACCTGTACGCCCCAGCAGCCACCAGGTGTCCAGCACCGTCTTTGCGATTCGCATCGCTCAGCGCGCTGATGCGTTGCTTTGGGACTGCGTTGAGAAAGATCTTCTCGGTGCAGTGCAGTCACTGCGGAATCTGTCTCACGCGTCTACCGACGTGGTTTTGGAGACCGGTGTGACTGTGGCGCTCGAGCGGTGGCTTCGAATAGCTGTGCACGGCATAGCCACCGGTTTGGTACTTCCCGAGGTTCAGCTAGCTATCGGTGGTAGTCTGCACACGGACGACGACATCGTGGAGCACCAGCTTACAAAGGCGTGGGCGCGAGGGGTGGACTACTACACCGAACTCGCGAACAATGCGGAGGTCATCTTCAGGGGCCTGCAGCAGGGAGCGCCGCTGTGCCACGTGGCATTAGAGAAAATGAAGTTGCACCGACCGGGCCAACGCATTTTGAATTCCAGTGCCACCATGGCAAGTCGTCTGAGCCAAAATTGGCTTACCATGTGCGACGTATGGAGTGCTTCGGCAGTTGCGGTAGAGACGCGGCTCGCGGTGCTGTACGAGGAGCTGATCGCGATGAGCCCTGCCCACGGCCCACTTCGACTGCACTACGCGGCAATCCTCGCGCTGCTACCCGCAGTAGGCACTTCTGCGGAGGACAAAGGGCGCCAATACGGCTCAGCCCAGACGTCGAATTGGCTTCGTAGAGAGCTGTTTACCGAAGCCGCGAAGCGTTCCCATCTCGACTCGCTTCATTACGAGCTGCTGTACCTGTGTGAACGTGCTCAGCTGAAGAAATCTCGGTCACATGCCTTCGATGTGCAGCGCATTGCGAAGATCCTCGAAGCCATTCCCAACTGCCGAACGTTACGCCGGCCATTTTCCGCGGCCGAGGAGAGAGACTGGATGTCTGTGTTCGGCCTACCACGTCGACCGGACTGGCTCACCCACGCACAGTCGCGCCGCCTTGTGGACGGCATCGTGGCATACGTGGCCTCAAGTGACCCAGGTACAGCTCGTCTAATTGAGACGGCGTGGGCCGGTTGCCTGTAGTTGCCGGAGATGGAGCGTGCATACCGCAGCCTCTGATCACCTCCAGAGCTAAAGCGGCAGCTGTTGCGTGTCGTGGCGCCACCAAACCGCGGCTTGGATATGCGCGAAGGCCAACACATCCACCACCACCACCACCACCACCCACACTTGCCTGCACTCGCCCGCTCAATGGGACACACATCCAGCATTAGCCATGTGGTGGGGCGACGTGCTTCGTACGGTCGCAAAAAAATTATCCAACCCCAGGAGAGAGATGCGGTGATGCTGCGTGACAGCGACGTTCCCTGTTAAACGTAGTGGGACACTGCCGCCTACAGAATCCCCTTAACTCCACATGCGCATGAAGAGGGATCAGAGATCGGATGAGAATGCGGCGCAAAGAGGGTTCTTAAGAGTTATTCTGGCCGCGTCACATGAATTTGTAGGGGATCACGCAACTGGTGAAAAGATAGGGCAGCGACGATCATGCAGCATGATTCACGTTCGAGGGGCGGCGGCTCGCTGCTTCTGCTGATGCTCCTCGCTGTAACGATGCGCATGGTGGAAGTGCCTGCCGGTGATGCGAAGGAGCACGTCACTGCTCTCGACAAGAAGTTCATGGTGACTTTCCACAGCGATTCAGTTATCCCCGTGGACGTGTTAGCAACCCCGGCGCGACTCTACCCGATGCGACTGTCGAACGGCTCCGCTTTTGTCTGCGCACTCCCTCCTGGGGAAGAGGAGACCACGCTGCTCCGGGGCGGGCAGACCGATGGCGACAAGAGTGCAGGCGCAGATAAGGCTCCGCGTGCAGACGAGCGCCGTAATCTGCAAACATCCCGCCGAGACCTCGACCCGCGCCTCGTCGAGCACCTTCAGCGCAGATTGCAGGGGAAATGCTACCTTCGGAACATGGGCTGGTGGACGTACCAGATGTGCTGGAACTCGCATGTGCGGCAAATGCACCTGGTGGCGGCCTCGAGGGAAAATGACGTTACCTCGCCGAACTTAAAGGTCCCTGGCGCTGACTCCCGCGCGACGCCGATGAGGAAGCAATTTTCCAGTGCCGTAGACAACAACCTGGGGGTATGGGTGCCAAAAGGAGACCCGACGCGGGAGGAAACCAAGTACTTTTTGGATGAGCACCCGACGTTTGGTAAGTTTATGGGAGTGAGCCTACAATATGGCATGGCGTGCGACATCGATGGCAGCTACCGGGAAGTTGAGATACGACTGTTCTGTGCGAAGGATGCTAGCCAGAGAGATGGTTACTTTGAAGTGAATGAACGGGGAACTTGCAAATACGTGGTTTCGATGTGGCTCTCTCAGGTCTGTGTTGCTGAACTCCAGCGAGCAGAGACGAGGGCGGCCATTAACTGCTACCCGTTTCGCGCGCCACTGTAGAGCCTGGTGAATGTGGGCGACAGTGGAGCCATGAAAAAGAAGTGGTGGGAGGGTAGGGGGCCAGTGGGACGTGATCGTGGCTCTTATTACGGGAGTTGATGACGTGGTGACGGCTGTGAATGTTCGACGTCGGCCGTAGGGGTAGGCCACTTCTTACCCCTCATCTCTCTTCCGGAGCACTGCGGTCGTGACGTGCTTGGCGGCTCTGGTTGGATGAGATGGAGTAGTGAACTGCCACCGCTCTCTGCTGTCGCTGTAACTCACCGCACCTACTTGCTTGGTGGCAAACGGAGGTGCACAAGCAAAGTCACTTAGGTGTGAGCGTGCGGCCGCGGGTGAGGTGGGCGTGCGCTTGACGACGGGCCCAGCGAGACCACCACCTCACCCCTCGACGAGGTGCAGCCCGACGTGTCTATGGCGAGTGAACGCCCATCCAACTGGCCTGGCGGTAAGGCACCGCGGCCCCTTTTCTCGGGCCCTGTTACAGCCGTCACGGTGGCTTCAGACGATGTGAGTGGCATCTGCTGCTACGCGATGGGGAGCACTGTCTTCTCATCCGACCACAAGCGTCTTGCGACGGTACCACACGGCGAGGTCATCACGGCCCTGCGCGTTGCCACAGTAGAGTGCAGTTTCTGCATTATCATTGGTACTTCCAGTGGCCTTGTTTCACTTGCTCGCGTTCGTAACGCCGGCGACGGGGAAGTAGCGGCCGCTCCACTCTTTTCGGCGGGAGAGCGAATCGTGTGCCTCACCGTAGACGCATGCCTTGTGTGTGGTGGAGAACACGTGTTTGCCGCGACGGCCCTCGGAACGGCGCTTGGTCTATTCATCCCGTCCGCGCTGCTGCAGGCGAGTGCCTCAAAACCGGAATCCCAGCCCTCGGACCTCAGTCTGTCCGAAAGGTCCACTGCTGCAGAGCCATTGATTGTGCCGTGCGCCGTAAAGCTTGGTCTTTCATATGCAGCAGATATGGTAGTAACCCCAGCAGGTCCTGCACATGCACCATCGGTACTGGTGTTTTCTGGAACCTATGGCGGAGACGTGGTGGTTTGGAGGCCATTTGAAGCGAGTCCACCGGAGGCCAATGTCACGCACGAACCACAGAGCTGCCATAGGCAGTGGGCATGTGGGGGAGGTGCAATTGCGGGGTCTCGGATCTCAGCGCACCAACCAGGATGCGCTCTCTTTGCTGTGAAAGTCATCTTTCTCCCTGACGCTCGCGAACCGTTGCTTTGGCGTGTGCTTGTGACGACCTGCAGTGACGACCGTACTGCGACAGTCTTCTCATCTAGCCCCCAGCCGCGCCGAGATTGGGGTCGCAGTTCTGAGTACACTGCAAATGGTGTCGATTGCTGTTCCTGGGCCTTGGATACTTGGAAACTGCTTTGGCGTGGTAGCGGACCAGACTTTGCATCCGATCGACTCTTCGACGTTGCTATCTGCGCCGAGGAAGGCGATTTTGCGAAGGACATCTGGGTAGCTACAGCGTGCGAGGACGGAGCTGTTCAGCTTCTTCTGCTAGAAAACGGGTACACGGCAGTGATGGCTGCGGGGTCTGAAGCGGCACCCAGTGTGTCGCACCGTGTTGTGCTGCGCAGCAGTGCGGCGCATGACGGTCACGGAGCATTTCGTGTATGCTACGTGCCACATGTGGCCTCCTGTCGCCATCACCGTGTCCCTGCGGTGCTCTCTTTCGGCTTCAACGGGGTAGTCAAGTGCCACTTTTCCCACGCGAGTCGGCGCACTGAATTCCCAGTAAGCGGCTGTGGAAGCAAGCAGGACGGCCTCGTGCGCGGTGTCGAGATTGACGACGATGGAAACATCTTGGTAGTTCTGCGTGACCTCCTCGCAGTCCACAGCTCCGGGGCATCGCCCCTGGTCGTCCCTCTGTGGCCCTCATGGCTCGCTGTTTCGAGCCAAAATGGGTTCGGAGACCAGCTGCTCCCCCATCCGTCTCCGCGGCGGTCGCTTCCCACGGCCCTCTGTGGGGCTTCGCATTGCGCACCGTGGCCAGCTGAGCAGTGGGCCAACCTCACGCCTTGTATAGGCCGTAGTGTTGGCTGTGAACTGAATCAGCGTCTACCGATGAAGGCCATTCCGCGGACCTATGCGGCTGTTATTGGCGATACAAGTGGGGCGGTGCGGCTATTAACGTACAGTGTCGTGGAAGCGCACGGTGCGGTGAGTGGGCTGCATTCGCAGCCGGTGCCTAGTGGCGCACGGCACGGCAAAGTGTCGCTAATCCGAGCAGTGACAGTAGAAGAGTCGGTCCTATCCATTGCGCTTCGGGTGGACAACACCCTGTCCGTAGTGCAGTGGTTTCCAGGCCACAGGATCGGTGGCACAGATGTCGTGCATGACGGGCCAACGTGGGTGGCCGTGCCACTCACCGAGAGGTCGCTCGTCAGCCGCGCGTCTGATCCTATGGAACCGTGGGCGATGAGCGAGGCGACGTGCCTTGACATCTTTCCGGTGTGGTCTTCGCAGAAGCCGTCGCTGGAGTTGTTGTGGGTTGGCATTGGTCGAAAGCGGTGCGCCATGGATGTCTTCTGCTTGACACGCCGAGGGGATGGCCGATGTAGCGACAAGGCAGTAGAATGCTGCCACGTGCTCAGCTGGAGTGCTGATGGGGGCTCTGAGCCTCTGCCGCTGGGCGTGGAACCGGTCACGCGCGTGCGTGGCCCTGACGATCGGATGAAGCGTAAGAAGCGGCGCGAGGAGTCGATTCAGGCTGTCGCCGTGACACTTCTTCCACGTAAATGTGGCTCTAACGGTGCTGCTGGGCCTGGGCAAGGTGACCTTGCTTCCCCGCAGGGTGTTTGCATCACTGCCCTCTCTGGTCGTGGAAATTTGTTGCCTTTCGTCTTGCTGCCGTCCGACACCGCTGCGAGCGGGTGGACCGTTGCGGTGAACACCTTGCCGAGAATCCCTACACGATTACCGTGGGAAATGTCATCTCTTTTGCTCGCAGATGGTGCCGTTGCCGTGACGCAGCTCGGCTCCCAGGTGTGCGTTCATGTCCGCTACCCGGATGGGCAGTGGCACAACGTGGGCGAAATCGATGACGTTCGCGCACCGCGCTTGCTCTGTGCGAAGGTGATCACCGCCCTGAATGTCACGCGGGTCGAGGTCATTCATTGCAGCAGTGGCCGATCGGTGGAGCAGTGGAGTCAGTGTCTTTTCTGGGGGCAGAAGCCGGCTGGTGCTGCCGCAGGCGCACTGACCTCTCTGGTAGGAGGTGCTGCCGTCCGCGGAAAGGACTACAACGCCGTGGTGTGTCTTCCGCTGTCGACGGTGGGGTTTTTCTGTGGCAGTGAAGATTCCACTGCGACGGCGATGATGCCGCCACATTCCTCTCCAGGAAGCCCGCCTCCGCACGTAGCAGAAGTCCTCTGCGGACCGCACTCATCAAACATTCTGGCGTTGAGCTCCACCACGGCACAGTCGTGCTGCGCCGCCCACGCAAGCATTCTGGTGGTTTCGGTTGGGGGCTTGGCGACAATGACGCTGTGGGAGCTTCGCGCGCACTGCCCCATTTGGAGAGCCGTCGATACCGTGCGCGATCAGAGCGGCGCTTCACTCGGCGCTACCGACGACAACGCAGCTGCTGCAACGCCAACCCTGAACGCTGAGCGCATTCCACGGTTTCTGAGCGTGTGTTTTGTCCGCGCATTGCTCCCCGAACCCTCTACTGGCGTTCCACCTCCGTCTGGCGAGGCGGAACGGGCCGCCGATTTCGTGGTCGTGGGCGGAAGTGACGGCGTGGTGCGTGTCTTCCACGTGGCCGCTGACGCGCTTTCGTGCTGTTCTTCGGACAGAGGGGGCTCTGCGATCTCGCATGCGCTGGTCCGCGACGGCTCAGCCCCTCTCAGCTCCGCTCATCCCAGTCCGATCCTGTGCGTGAGTGCTGTGACCCGTCCCAGCGACATGGGTGGAGAGTCAGCTGCCCCGTCGGCTTTCGCCTCTCTGGTCGTCGCTGGAGACACCAACGGTATGGTGTTCGTCGTGCACGTCACCGGGCGTCGCCACCCACACGAAGCACCGGTTATAGTGCTGCAGCAGCTGTTTCTCTGTAAAGCGTCGATCAACGCACTGACACTGGGGATGCGACGTGGTCCCACGGAGCCTGCCTCGGAGGCATTTCATGGCGTGTATGTTGCGTGTGCGCTGGATTCTGGAGATGTTGCCATCCTCCACATTGGGGAAGTACGCGAGACCGGCAGCGCTGACCGGAAGCGTCCGGCAATTACTTTAAGCGTCTGTGGCGCACCGATCAAAGTGGCGATGACCGCGCTGCGGGGCCTCGCCTGGTCTGCGCGCTATCCCCGTGGTCCCGCGCCGTTTCCTCTACTCTACGCCGCCAGCGAGGGTGGACTGGGCCTGGTCGTGGCTGCCGACATGGCCGGGCAACACGGATCCGAGACCCGTCGATGTGCTGACGTTCGCCTTACCTGCGAAGAGCGAGTGCAGCTCGACGTCAGGGGCCTGAGCGGCATGGCGATCGCCGTTGCCAATGGCGCGGAGTGTGTGTGCCTTGTGGGCCAGGGGGTGGAGTGGCTGTCGCTGCCGCTGGCTTAACGATGCGGTAATGGCTGATGGCGCGATGCGATGAAGACCTCCCATGGCATTCGCGTCAGCGGATTCAGCACCACCCTAACATGGCCCCGCTCGGATAGTAGTACTGGATGCCGCTTGTACAGACACCATCACGTACCCCTTTTCACACGGACAAACGCACACAATCGCGTGCACCCGAACACAGGCCTACCGGCACACGTGGTAGCCTCCACTAAGGTGACTCATGTGGCGGATGTGGGGATAGCCGCGGGAGGGGCAGGGGGGGGGGCGGTGCTTAGTGATGGCGGTGAAAAAAAGCAGAAGGGCTAAGTCAAAGGCAGGTTTGAGTGGTTCAACTGACCCTGACCCTCCACGGTGGGGCTGCATTAAAGGCTGAAACGGAAGAGCCACGGCCATCGACGCGCGGCAGCATTTGGCACCCACTCGACAAAACGGACACTTACCGCAACCTGTGTCTCGGATTTCTGGTACGGTCCGTATGGGGTTTCCCTGGAGAATTACCGCTCTGGTCGACCGTGCAGCCAGTTGCTCACGGCCGCTCAATGTGCAGGACTCCTTGCTCATCCTGAAGGCCCTCTACAGCCTTCGCTTCCGCGGCCCGTCGGTGCGGAGGGTTTGTGAGAGAACAGCCGGGGCACTGACCTCGCCGCGTATCTCGGTGCCAGTGGAGCGTGTTGTCGAATCGCTGAATCTCCTGGTGTCGCTGCAAGCTGCTTCACTGCCAGTGGTACACTCCGTGCTGGCAAGCCGTCTGATGGAGCTCTCGCACGACACCGCATCGCGCCAGTCGATCCAGAAAGCTGCAGTGACGCTTGTCAAGATGGGCAGGCGCTACGCTGACCCTAAGGTCGCAGACCACGTCTTCCTTGCGGTACAGCGCGAGATCCTGCTTTCACCCAGTGACCATGTCCTGCGGCTCGCTGCGATCGCCTTGTATCAGTATACAACCTTTGCTGCTCACCCTGCAGAGCGGGCAGGTGGCCAAAGCGCCGAAGGCGCACCGTTATCGCAGGCAGATAAGGCCGCTGAGGAGCATGCACCGCGGATGGTTGAAAGCGCGGCGCGGGACTCGGTCATTAGTGCCGCTGTATTTCTCATCCAGCACGATTTGGTTCGGTCCCTTTCCGGGAACAACGTGCTTCAGGCGCTGCACTTGCTGCCATTTCTCCAAAGCGAGTCAGTAAGTGACGTTCGCCGTTGCGTACACGGTGGAGGCTATAGCGGCAGCACAGCCACGGCTTCGATGCCCGTGGACGAGTGGATGCGCGTTGTTGTGCGCTTTGCGACCGATCTGAACCTGAGTACCGTTGTTCCCGGTGGATTCGCTCACTTTCTCTTCGACTTCATGCCCGTGTTGCTCCAGCGGCGAAATGCCGTAGGATCTCAGCAGCTGGCGAAAGTATTATCCACCCTGTATCACCCAACCTTTGCGAAAGCTTTAAATTCGTATGACATCTCCAAAGTGATCAAGGCCATTTGCTCCCAGCCCATGGATCAGTTGCTGCTGTGTGATTCAAACTCCACGATCGGTGACCGGAAATCCGGTGACGAGGTGCCTGTGGACATGGAGGAGGTCGTGCTTCGGCTATTCGTCAGCTTTGTGCAGCAGGTACAGTTCTTTAGCCGAGCTGCGAAACGTGACACCGATGAGGTCGCCCTGTCGTCCATCTGGCGCTTTGCTCAGAAGTATTTGAACACCGTCGACGGGAGGGAGGTACCCGTGGTGCCTGGTGCGGATCTGAAAGTGGCGCTTCAGTCTCTTATCGACGTGTCCGCTCCAGCTACTCCAGGATTATCGCCAGCAGTGACCTCTTGGATACTCTACTCGTGCAGCAAAGTGGCACGCACCAGTTTCTTTTCCGCCGCTCTTGCTAAGCAAATCGATCTACTCGTGGAGCACATCCTCGGATTCCGTAAGGGAATGACTCTCCGCTCAGCTACCCAGGTCCTTTTCGCGGTGTCCATGCTGATGGTGCCGAGCGAGGACGAGCGGGCTCTATCGCGGCGCTGTTCGACCCCGGCTCGAGGTTGGTGCGAAGATGCTGTAGTGCGAATGAATCGCTGGGGACCGGGCCACCCGGTTGTCTCTCACCTCGCCGCCGCCATCTGTGCGAGAGATCTCGCACAGTCCCCGACGAACGACATTCCGATGCTGCTCCAGGCCGTTGCAAACATTGCGGAAGCGGCAGATAGGATAGATGTGGAGCTCCCACCTAGCGTGGATGCGATGCTGGCATCTGTATTGGACTGCCTTGGAGCACGGAAAGGCTCACGCACGCCACAAGGGTTCTGGGTCGATGTAGCATGCGCTCTTGTGGTGCTAGCCGAGTTTCAGCCGTGTAAAACCTCCACCACGCTGGCGCTAAAGAGCAGTCTGCAGTCTCTGCAAGCGCAAGGACTCACCATCGCCGGGCTCGCAAAGCTTCTGGAGTGTGTGTCGCAGCCGCGGCGGTGTGGAGAGCAAAACCTCGTTTGCCTTTGGGTGTGCGAACACGCCAGCAACCTTCTTTGCAGCCCCGAGGTGAAGGCGCTTTTGCTGTCGCCGTCGCCGGGGACTCGCCTACAGGACGTCCTTCGGCTGTTGGAGGCCGCGCAGCATCTCGGTGCAGACGTGGCGTGCGTCGAGTGCCCAAAGGCAGCGCAGCAGCTGCCTAGGCGAACGCTACCCTTTTGTATTGGCGCAGCTTGCACCTTCGTCGCGGGCGAACCGTTTGGTGAGGTGGCGGGTGGCATTCCAAACGAAGTCACCTCCGCAGATGCAGCGCATGTGCTCCGACTTCTTGCTCACGGCGTGCAACGCAGTGGCGTAGTGTCCATCTCACCGCAGTCACTCGCAGCGCTGCGCCATCGCGCACTCTATGGTCAGCCTACAACCGTGGCAACACTTCTTTTGCTTCTGTCCATCAACACTCACCAAAGCCCGTCCAAGGCTTTGTTTCGGGATGAAGACCTGGAAGTGCTGCTGGAGCGCGTGCTATGCGAACTCGTACGAATCAATGCTGCGGTAAAACGAGGACATATGATATCACTGCGCGAGGCAGAGAGGCTGATCGTCACGCTGCTGGATTCACAGGTTCTGCTTCGCACAAAGCATACCATATCTACTCTACCTGAGCCAGCTCGCTCTGCGATTCTGGACACTTCCCGAGCCATTTGTGAGTCAGGCGGGGACTCCCCGGAGAACCTGTTAAAGCTGCAGCTGCTAGTGTAGCACAGCAGCGCACACATTACGTGCGGCCTAACCGCTCTTCCGTCCGCATGCACGCGCACCGCGGGGTCCAAGTGCAATTTTTGCAGTGATTGGAATGGAAAGGCTGAAGCAGGGGTAGTGAAGGGAGTAGGGGTGAGATGGAACGGTGCGTTGCGCCACGGTGAGCAGGCACTTGGCTCGGCCATTGCGGCAGGACGAACGAAGCTGGGAGCAGGCGTGGGGCTGTGGCTGTGCGCAGCTGCGATGGGCCGCTGGTGCAAACGCCTGACCGCGAAGGCTCCGGGTTGGTTGCGGAAGAGCAAGTAGATCGGGAAAAAGTGACACAAGGTGCGAGCGAGGGCATGCACATTCCACTGAGCTTAGTAGTCGAGGCAGCACCACACTCGATAAACAGCGTTGCGTGAATGGCAGACGACGGCGCCACTGAGTCGCCATACGGCCAGCCTCTTGGCGAGGACCTGAGAGACTGCGACTCGGGGGTAGCGGATGGGGGGCTCGAGTCAGCGCGGAGGAATGACATCCCGCACTCTACAGCCGAGTTGCGCGCGCGGCCGGGGTCCAAGCGGCCTCGCTCGGCAATGTTTGCTGGCTCATCTCTTTCCTTAGCCCAGGCCCCGACCACTTCCATGCCACTCGGGGAGTTTATCGCGCTTGCCGCAGTACACGGCTGGTACGAGACGACAACCGCGGAGCGAAGCGCGCGGAGTCGGCGGCACGCCTTGGCGAAAGAACTCGGACGGTTCCACGAGCTGCAGCAGCAGCAGGAGGCTTCACTTCAGAAGCAGCAGCGTGCCAGCTGTTGGAAGCTTGGAGGGCGAGTGTTCTCGCTGGTGCAACGCCAATGGGGGCGAAGAGGAGAAACCTTCGGGCAGCTCCTGCGTGTGGAGTTCGAGGCACACAAGCGCAAGCTCGATGAGCGCAAGCAGGAGGATCTGCTGAAAGAGACCGAAGCACTGACGCGGCGGCTCCTCGACAGCCTTCTCACAGAGAACCGCAGAGAGACGGATGCTCAGCCGGAAGAGCCTGCGTCACCGAGTGACGGTGCTGCTGCGGGCGGTAGCTCTCCGGAGGCGGAGCCGCTTGAGACCACGCTCTCGCTGCTGGATACGCAAGGAGGAGCTCGGCCTCTGCGGGACTACCAGCGCTCGGCCCTTCGCTGGATGATTCACTTGTATGGGAGCAACCTGAACGGCATTCTTGCGGACGAGATGGGCCTGGGAAAAACCATTCAAACGATCGCCCTCCTCGCCTACTACGCGGAGCACAAAAACGACTGGGGTCCCCACCTAATCGTGGTGCCTACGACTGTGGTGCTGAACTGGCGTGCAGAATTTGCGCGATGGTGCCCGGGCATGAAAGTGATGACGTACATCGGCACCCAGAAAGAGCGGGTGAAGCTGAGGCAAGGGTGGTCCAGTGAGGATGCGTTCCATGTGTGCATCACATCGTACAACCTCGTCGTGCGCGATCGCCTTGTGTTCCGCCGACGGCCCTGGGGATTCCTTGTGCTGGACGAAGCTCACCACATCAAGAATTTCATGAGCAATAAGTGGCAGTCCCTCTTCGATCTTCAGGCACAGTATCGGCTGCTGCTCACAGGAACACCGCTGCAGAACTCGGTGATGGAGCTGTGGTCGCTTTTTCACTTTCTGCTACCGCAAGCATCGGCCTTTCGGTCGAACGAGGACTTCCGCGAGTGGTTCAGTAATCCGATGGAGGATATGGTCACGGGCCGTGCGGGCCTCAACGAGGAGATAGTGCGCCGCCTCCAGTCGCTCCTGCGTCCTTTCATGCTGCGGCGACTAAAGCGGGATGTGGAGTCCCAGTTGCCCTCCAAAAGCGAGAAGGTGGTGGTGTGTCGTCTGTCGCGCCGTCAGCGCTTCCTCTACGACGACTTTATGCAGCTGACCGAAACGAGGCAGCGCATTGCAGAGGGCGGTGCTGGTGGAGTCCTTGGGGTCCTTCTGGCCCTGCGCAAGGTCTGCAACCACCCCGATCTCTTCGAGGAGCGACCCACCGTCTCGCCCTTTACCTTATTGCGGAGCAGTCGCATCGAGGTTTCCGTGCCGCGGTGCGCCCTGTTGCTGGACAACTGTTACCGACGCTACCACACCCTCTGGAAGGCGAACCTCGCCGTAGATGATCTAAACCTAGGATGCTCCTGGTCAGACAGTGGTACCCGAGCCGCTGTGACCGCAGCGGAGTGGGGCTGTGTCGCCTCGGAGGAGTGGATTCCCTGTCATCGACTCCGCCTTGTGCAGTGGGACACCACGCCAGCTCTGCTGAACGCGCTTGGCCCACAGAGTCTCTCCAACGCTAGCGGTGGCTTGGGCGACTTCGTGAACGGCTATGCAACGGGGAACGCGAAAAGTGCTGGCCGTGCAGTGGATTCGTATTGGGCTCGGCGAGAGCAAGCGGTAGCGCGGTTTCTGCCTACGTCGTTGACGCTTGCAGAACATGAAGTTTGTGACCTCGGCGACGGCGCCACCAGTGCTGAAGGAGGCTGGGTAGGTGCGTACCGTGCCCATCGGAACGCGCTAGTTTCGGAGGCACACCGCCGGACTGCAGCAACAGCGGCCTTCCAGCTCCAGCGCAGAGACGTGCTCTTATACGCCATACGCTTTTACGTCAGCTACACTCTCGCGCACATGTACGATCCAGTCACGCGGCGGTTACCCAGCGGCCTCTGCCTCCCGCTGCTCCCGCGTTTGACGGTGGCTGTTCCCGTAGCGGCCAAGTTTTCTGTGTTTGTCCCTGCCGTGCGTGCAGTCGAAATGCCTACTGTGTGCGTGTTGCTTCCTGTCCGTCGTTTCGCCTCGTTTCGTGCCCACGACCGGCGTTCCCTCGCACAGCTACTGGATCTGGGACGCACGTCGAACCGCGATCGGGGCATGATGCCGTTCCGCCGTGCGCCTACGCACTTCGATGCCGCGCACTTTGCATCGGAATTGTGGCCTCTGCAGGTACGCGCCAGCTTCAGCTTTCCGGATAAGCGTCTCCTGATACACGATTGCGGAAAGCTGCAATTCCTCCAGTCCCACATTATCCGCCTTCGCCGTGAGGGCCACCGCATGCTCATCTTCTCGCAGTTCGTGGCAATGCTCAACATCCTGGAGCGCTTCCTTGCGCTAATCGGCGTCGCGTACCTTCGCATCGACGGCGCCACCAAGGCGGAGCTGCGTCAGGCCTATGTCGATCGCTTCAATGAAGATACACGACTGACGTGCATGATCTTGTCCACGCGGTCCGGGGGTATCGGTCTTAATCTGACAGGGGCCGATACCGTGATTTTCTACGACAACGACTGGAACCCTACCATGGACCTTCAAGCCCAGGACCGCTGTCACCGCATCGGTCAGACGCGTCCTGTGACCATCTATCGGCTTATCAGTGAACACACCGTTGAGGAGAAGATTCTGCAGAAGGCGCGTGAACGGAAAAAGCTGAATAACATCGTCATCCGTGGTGGTCAGTTTCACGCGATAGCGGACATCCACGATTGCTGTGATGACGCCGCGAGCGCTATGGTCGCGCTCAGTGACGCAGTGAGCCTTCGCAGTTTTTTCCATGATCTCGACGAGGACGCTACCGTGCCATGTGCGGATGAAGCGATCGACAACGGTCCCAAAGGCTCCATGACTGACTGGAGGGAGGAAATGGCAAACGTTGAGGACGAGGAGGACCGCCTTGCTCTGCGCCATGTCGAGGACGAAATCCGGCAGCGGGCTGCGGAGGCCGAGAACGAAGAAGCTGAGGTGCGTGACGACGACGACGGTGGTAGCACCCCGGGGGGTAAAGATATCGGAGTGAATCTCGTGGTTGACCCCGGTACGGCAGCGGTGGTTGCGGCCTCGGCACCCATCGTGCCACCCTCAACCATGGCGCTCGTGAAGCGTAGACGCCAAGAGATTTTGGCCAAGCAGTCATCGCAGGTGGATGCGGTAGCTGCAATGAACTACGGTCTGTTTCACTGGTATGGTGCGCAGCGAGTGCACGGGTTGCTCGTCGAAGAATTTGAGGCGGCAGTGGACCGCCGCAGTTTGCCCACGTTTACGCCGTCCATCGCCTTTACGTGATGCAGAGGGGTCGTCAGAGAGGAGGGGGGGGTGAGGATGGTAATACACCGCGGCGCGACTGCGCCGCAGTGCTGTGCCCGCTAGGAGCCACTTCAGTTCACCGCTCTCTTCCGCAGCTGTTGTGTGGTCAGGCGGGCTTTACCGGTCGCCGCCGGTGCAACTGATGCTGGCGACGGATGACCGCAGCTCACCGCCGTAGCAGCCGCACGCACGCATGCACGCCCTGCGCCCCCCCCCCACCCTGCCGACT
>PGOM01000028.1:108030-121298 GCA_002921335.1 Paratrypanosoma confusum | reverse complement strand
CCCCCCCCCCCCGCACCTGGTGTAAGGGCGGCCGCAGCCACTAGGTTCGATCAGCTACACTTGGGCACATGTGGTCTACTTGAAGTTAAGGCGCACAACATCTCTTTTCTCTGGCGGACAGGAATGTGGTCTCGCTAGTACGCAGGCACGTGCCGTGCCAGAGTGCATCAGCTGTTCCACAAGAAAGTCACTATCGGCCATGGCGCTACGCAACTTCGATCTCGTCTTGAGAGAGTTTGAGTGGCGTGAAACTGCCGCCAGCTGAAGCATAGGTTCTTCTTTGCGTTGCGCGCGCCGTTCATAATAAAGGGGAAGGCGTCCCTCGTTCAGAGCCCGCATGTTTGGAGAAAAGATCATTTCTGATTTCACAGGAACGACTTGACACCGGGTGCTGATGGCCTTAGTCCTACTCGTGTGAGGTGAGGTTCCCAGGCCACGCCAAACGTACCGCATCCGCTGGCACGCCGCAGAGCCGGGAGTGGAGCAGCATGCTTGTTGTGGACGAAAAAAAAGCAAGCAGACTCTGAGGCATTCGCCCGTGGTACGAGCGGGTATCAATCCGTCATGAAAATTTCCCAGTTTTCTCTCCGCTCATTGCGCTGCTCCAGGCGCGCATCGCTGACTCTACCGCCAGCTTCAAAATGGCGTCTCAACTTACCCTCGTGCGCGGTAAGGGGGGCAGAGTTAGGGGGTGGAGGCTCGCTGAGGGGAGCGTGAGGACAGACAAGTGTTCATAACGGTCGTGACGTCCCCTGCGGCACTCTTAGCACAGTGGCGGGTCCAGGAAGTCTGGAAGCGTATGCCAACCTGCTTAACCTTTCTGGCAGCGCTAATTTGAGGAAGGTGCTGATGCGCCTCGCTACCGGCAGCCCGTCCCTGTGGCCCCTACCGCTTGGTGGGATTGAACCAAGGCGGATGGTGGGCGGCGTGACGGTTGAACGGGTCGCCTACTGCGCCAGCTGGGTGGGCTGCCACAGCGCAGGTCCGGGCTGCGAATGGGGTCCCGCCCATTCGACGCTCCGATGCCGGCCTTGAACACGTACGTGCTGGAGATTACCGCCACGGCCGAGGCCGTGTGTCGCTGCCCGCATGCCAACCCCCATGTGGAAACAGGCGCAGTGATCACCGAGGCGCAGCGAAGCACCATTGTCGTGCCCGTGAGCGTGGCTGTTGCAACCGGTGCCATCACCAACGCACAAAGCCTTTCCGATGTTTGTACCTCGCACGGCTTCCTCCACTCAGTCACTGGACTAAAAACCTGTACTCCGCTTCTGCCAACTCCCCTTGATGACTGCCGTCGGAGGAGAGCGTTCTCAGCCCTTGATAAGGCGTCAATCTGTACTACACGGATGGCGAGGCTATCGCATGGGCCATCCTTTTCCAGCTGCTGCCAAAGGGCATCGTCTTCTCCGCGTGCCCGTGAAGAGCCGCCTCCCTATTGCTTCGACATACAAGAGTGATAACGAAGCCGTGATGATCAATGGGCCACTACGTGCACAGAGAAAGATGAAGGTGCCATCGGGTGAGTCGAAAGCGAGCGGGACAGACAAACCGCAGGGGGCACGGTTTGCCCAACGGGAGAGGTGCAAAAGGGCGTGGCATCGACCCCGCGGCTCTCACCCGTGATGGGGGGCCCGCCAAAGAACTTTAGGTGGCTCCTTCCCAGCGATCCAGCGCGCACCACCATCGTGGACGCGCGGCTCGCAGCGGGCAGTGCGCCGCGTAACTGGCACCTTCCACCCCATTCCAAAAAGTGCTGAATCTAATGCTTGTGGTCCTCTACCGATGACCGTGGCACAGCGAAAGCATCGCTCGTAGTCTCGAGCGCTGCAAGGCAGACCATATGGCCGGCAAGAACAGCAATATGTGGTCTGCACCAGCCCTGGGTGAGCGGCTTCGAGCTTTTCAGCGCTAGCAGACGTCGTTTCTTCCCCCCCCCCTTCTCTCCGTCTCGGCGTAGCCTACATGGTGCCGCCACTCCGTGCGTCTCTTTCTTTAATCTGCACCATACCTCCGCTTTCCGGGATCTTCCTCACCTTACGGCCTCCGCCTGTGCATGTCGGAAGAAGCGTCATATTGGTGAGCTGCGCGTCGCAGTGCTGTGCGATGCGCCATGTAATCTTCTCAGCCCTCTCTAGCCCCCCCCCCGCTTCCCTCTTTCTCCCTTTCTCACTATCTTCGTCCTTAACGTAATACAGGGGCCTACGCGCACCTTCCTCACCCTTATCTCAGATTCAACGACGATTTTCAGTGCTCAGTTTGGCTTCATTATGTGATAGTCGCCCCGCGATTTCAGCTGCGTGCTGTTGAAAAGGAAGTGGAGGTGTGAGTGGCATCTGCGACGAGATAGCACCTGGGAGCTGCCCTGAATCCCCCCCCCACCCGTCGGCTCACACGGCCTTGCCGCTGCATGGGGTTCGAGTTGAAGAAGAGTGGAATATGGTTGTGGTAGTGGGGAGGTGGTGGCTACTTTGGAAGGATGTTCTTCTCTGCCGCATCACCGACGCGGCCCGTGCGACACACGTTCTCAGCTCAGGGTTTTTGTGTATCATCAAGTCCCACAGCGCGTCGATCGGAAGGCGAGCTTGGTCCACGGCAAGGTGCTGCTTCGTCTCAAGGCATTGCACGGCACGATTCCCTTACCCTCTATTTTCCCTCTTTACTTCACCGACTGCCCAGCAGCGATAGCCACTCGTGCGCACTGGTTTGCGTGCCGTGATGGAGGTTTTCACTATCTCCCCAGGGGAGCGGCAGCATGTGGAGTACCTGGGCGACCTGTTCGCACTCATTACGGCGATTGAAAAGATCGAAAAGGCCAATCTCCGTGACCTGATCACGCAGGAGGAGTACACCACCACCATCCGTCGGCTGCTAGACAAGTACAAATCAACCGTTTCCCACTTGGAGACGAGCCGCAACCCGTTCTTCACCACCATCGATTCCTTCTGGGAGAATTACTGCTCCAAATGCCCGGCGGCGCGCAGTCGCATTCAACTAGGCCTCCTTAATCCAGGCGCACAGGTAGGAGGCAGCAACGAAACCCACTACAAGGTAGATCCACGGCTCGTTCTTGAGTGTGGTCAGCACTTTATCACCCTCGTGGACTCATTGAAGCTACAGCAGACCGCCGTCGACCAGTTGCTGCCACTGCTGATGGATTTGCTTAATGGGCTACGCCGCCTCGAGTTGATGAACCAGGGCTTTTTCAAACAGCTAAGCGACTGGCGAGACAAGCTAGAGAAAATGCATGCTTCGGATGAGCTCACTGATCACGACTCGCGAGGCTTCGCCCTTATCCTGGAGTGCGGCTATCAAAGTTTCTACACCTACCTCAGTGAGAACGGACGTGGAAAAAGCGATGCGACAAAGTCAAGCGGCTCCGTGTAGCATGGGCCCTGTGGGGGTGGGGGGATTAGCCCCTGGGAAGGTGAGGTGGAATCTGACGGAAGTGGCTTCACCAGGGGTGCCAATGTGATACCAGCTCACGGCTCCAGCACGCTTCCCGCTGGAAAATGATGTTTGTTGGGGTCGTGTTGAGTGGGAGGGTGTGCCGTCCCGGTCGTCCTCCACTGCTCCCTGGCACACCCTTTCGTCCACTTCCCCCCCCCACCCCTTTTTCCCCGCTGCGGTAGTTACCTTCGCTCAGTCCTGTCTACGTGCCATATCATTCAATCCACCCCATAGGCTGCTTTGCTCTGTTTTACTGCCGTCCAAGATAGCTCGCTGTTTCTGTGACAGTGCCACAACGGGCCTTTGCTAATCCGTGTCGTGCGCTGGTGGGTGCAGCCGACGTTGGTGAGTCACTTCTGGGCTCACTGCTGCACAGGACCAAGCATGCTTCGGCACTCGCCCGGCAGCACACTCGCTCACGGTCGGCCAACTGAAAGTCTCCCCTCCACTTCCCCCCAACCACAGCAAGGTGACCGAGGCCGCCATCTACTGCCCCATTGACACGCATGTCGCGCTACATCCCTCCCCACAAGCGCCTCGAAATCGAGGCTAAGGGCAGCGGGTCTGCAAAACCAGTGGCTGCAAACGTTCCGGAAGATGAGCCGTTTCAGCGCGAAGCGTGGACAGCGCTTAGTCGCACGCTGATCGGCATTATCAACAAGGTTACCGAGAACAACCTCGAGTCGATTATCACAGAACTTTTCCGTGAGAACCTCGTTCGTGGTCGTGGTCTGCTCGTAGGCAACCTTATCCGAACACAGAACGCCGACGCCGAGCTGACCAAGGTTCTCGCGGCTCTGGTTGGTCGCCTGAACAAGGAGTTCCCAGAGCTGGGTCTACTCCTAGCGCGCCGCCTTGCTAACTTGTGGAAGCGGCTACACCTCCGCAGAGAATGGTGGCGCCTTGAACACGTCAATAAATTTCTCGCGTGGCTATACATGTTCAACGTGGTGGAGGTAGACCTAGTGTACCAAATGGTCATGGCCCATCTCGACTCCCCGATGCGCGTGGACGACGACATAAGCCTGGCCGCCACTGTGTTTCGCGAAACCTTCCGAATGATGTCTTTAAGGGCTCCAAGGGAGTTCCACGAGCAAGTGCTAACCCCGTTTCGCGATCTTCTAGCCATGGACGACCCCGACATGAGGCTTTCTGAACGGGCACAGGCGTCCCTAGAATCGTGTTTGAAAGAAGTACAGCAGTGGGAGCGCGTCAAACACGAAGTCGATGTCATTCCGCCTCACCTACTGCTCGTCGACCTTGACGAGCAGGTGTGCCACTCAGTGGATCTCATGGAGAAATATGACGGTGAGGAGCACCTAGATCGGTTCCATTACGACCCCAAGTACGCGGAAACTGAGGAAGCATACGAAAAAATTCGCTGCGCGCTGCTTGGAGACGACTGGGAAACGGTTCTCCTTGAGCAAGTTGCGGCGGCTGAAATGGCGGCTCAGGAGGAGGAGGAGGACGACGACGGCGGCGATGCCAAGGGGATCACGCAGAGCACTGGTGGCGCCGACGCCGGCGCGGCCGTCAATACCACCTCTACCCTCTTGGACAGGGATCGTCTTATCGATGAGAGTGAGCGCCAGGTCCGCAAGGATGTATACATTGCCCTCCGCAGCAGCGTGCGAGCCGACGAAGCGGTGCACAAGCTGCTCAAAGGCCTGAAACCGAACACGAACCGGATCGTGTGCTTCATGGTGATCGAAGGCTGCTGTGAGGAAAAATCGTACAACAAAATGTACGTTATGGTCGCTGAACGGCTGTGCAAGAGCAATGCTCGGTTCCAGACCTTTTTCACGGAGGCGTTTCGCGAGCGGTACGAGCATGTGGACACGCTGGAGGAGCGGCAAATCGAGTACACATGCAAAATATTCGGCCACCTTCTCCGGACGGACTCACTCCTTTGGAGTCACTGCTTCTCCGTCTTGGACATTATCCGAAATAATGTCGGTCAGCGCCTAATGATTCAGTACCTCCTTCAGGAGCTAGTGGAAGGGATGGGCATGAAAGCTGTTCAAGAGCGGTTAGCTGCAGACGGCGAGCTCAAAACGAGTGCACGGCGGCTGTTCCCCTCGCTGGAGCGTGTCAGTGCGGCGGAGCTTGAGACGGCAGTCAATGTCCTGGAGGCAATGAAGGTGGGTGAACTCGCAACCGGAATGAGGCGCGAACTAGACGCCCACCGGCGCATTGTCAAGCGGCCGCGAGAAGGCGATTAGCGACTGCGCTGCGCGACAAGATTAAAAGTGGTGGCTGTTGTTGTCGTAGTGGTGGTGGTGAGGACGATGAGGCAATGGGTTGAAGGGGGAGAGCGAGAGAGGAGGACATCATTAGTGCCTCTGTTAGGCCACAGTGGTGGCGACGGGAACGGTGGAGTCAAGCCGCGGCGTGCACGACGCTCGATGCGGGCTGGCTCCGTGGGAAGTGGCGCGCTGCCGCCAGGCTGCTCTCTCGTGCCTCGCAAATACCTGTTGCTCACGCGCCACACCCACCCACACCCGCCAACCTTTGTTCCTTGCGTCACCACACGGGTGCGAGTGTGCCAGTCACAGGGGTACGTGCCACTGGTTGCCTCCTGCCCGCAGAACGTTCGCACGCGAAGTACCTCACTTACCAACGCCCAAGCCGTTCAGCGGTGTCCCCAGACCGGGGAACGCACTCAGCGGCGGTGCATATCCAAGAAAAAAAGATTTTACTCGAAATCATGACGGACGAAGCGCTGAAAAAGATGAGCAAGGCGCGCTGCTACGTTCGTGTCCGTCCCTTTACGGATGCGGAAGCGAAAGTGTGTCCCGAAGACAGCCCCGTTCCCCGCGAGGCCATCGCATGGGACGGCAAGGGCACGCTCACGGTGCTTGACCCGCGCGACAACTTTCGACCTCGCAAGAATGGTGAATTTGACGTGGAAAATGTGTTCTGGTCGTTTGTGGATGCCGAGGAACCGAAGGGGGTGATCACCACGCAAAAGGATGTGTACGAAACCTTGGTGACGCCAGTGATCCCATCCATTGTGGCAGGCTACAATGCGGCCTTCTGCGTCGCCGGCGCGCCTGAAAGTGGCCGTATCTACTCCATGTACGGCGATGAGGTGGAGGGGGCGCAGCGCGGCATCCTGCCACGCTTCGCCGAGGATATATTCCACGCGTTCAGCAAAAACTCCCGCGATAACGCTACGATGACTGCCGAACTGGAGGCCATCGACATTTCGGCGACCGAGACCTACGTGGACCTTCTGGCCAAGCGCGGTCGCGGCGCCCCGGCGCCGGAGCTGAAACTCGCGAACGACCCAACAGGTGGTGTCCGGCTGCAGGGGGCGACTCAAGTGAGTCTGCGCACCTCGGCGGATCTTCTCAACGCGTTAAAGCAGCTGTTTCGCATGGTCCAGAAGCGCACCACGACCCATTCTGTGAGCATTCGCTTTACGGAGACGTACGCGTTCCAGGATCCAGACAACCCGAGCCAGTCTGTCAGCAAGTCGCGCCACGTGCGCGTTCTGTTTGCCATTCTGCGGAACATGCCAGCAGCGTTCCAGCGCTGCATCAACGTGGCGGTGGAGCACGACAGCGGCGAGAACCCCCTTGCCAAGGTGCCCACACGCGAAACAGCTTTCACGAAGCTCTACCCAGAACTTCTCACTCAAGGCTACCACCTCAACTGCATTGTTAGCGTGAGTCCGTTCTACGAGCATGTGAAAGAGACGGTAAACATGCTGACGTTCGCCACGAGCATGCGGAAGCTGCGATGCAAGCCCACGTTGACGCAGGACGAGAGCCTCGTTGAGATGCGGCAGCTAGCGGACGAGGTAAAGGACCTCAAGCTTGCCGTGCGTAAGCAGAGCGAGTCGATGGACATCGTCCAGCGGGAGCTGAATGCCCGCGAGGTGGAGCTAATGAAGCAGGAAGCGACCCACCACGAGTGCAAGGCCGCGCTGGAGAAATCCGAAGAGAAAAAGGCCGTGGCGAACATAGCCCGAAAGATGCAGTTGGAGCGGACCAAGATCATGATCGAGCAGAACAACTCCGAGCTGGTCAAGGCAAAGAAGCGCATTAACGCCACACACACGTCGAAGGTCGCCACTGGGAAGGAGATCGAGGCGACCAAGGCAGCCACCAACGAAATCAACGCCCGCGTCAAGACCATTGACGACAAAATCGCCGCGCAGGACGCGGTGAACCGAGGTCACGCTGCTCAGCTGGAAGAGTACACGACCAAGACGAAGGAGGTGGAGCGCATGCAGGCGTTTATCAACGCAGCGCCAGAGGAGCGCCGCGCGGAAGTTGCCCGGACCTCTGGTGAACTCGGAACGGCTACTGCTGAAGTGGAGCAGCTAGAGGAAGAGCAGAAGACTGCGGCGGTGGAGTTCAAGGCTGCGGAGGAGCGCTACAACGAGGCCAAACCGGGCTATGACGTCGTGTACGCCGCGGAAAAAGGTTCCCGCGAAAAGGCAGAGCTGACAAAGGAGATCTCGCGCCTCGAAACGGAGATTGAGGACGCGGAAGCTGAGCTGCAGCGTCTGCGAACCGAGCTGGATGCTCAGCCGAAGGGCTGCTGTGCCGTCATGTAAACCGATTCACCGATTTGACCAACGACTCGTGATGCGCATGCGTCCGGATGTGGGCGCGTGCTGACTGCTCGTCCGATCGTAGAGCGGGACGAGGTGTAGCAGATGCGCCAACGGACGCTGGAGCCCCCGGCCCCGAAAGGTGCGACCTCCTGTGGCAATGCGACTCCGTCCCACCCCCAAGTCTTCCAGAAAATCACGCCCGGTGGGCGGGAAGGTGCCGGGTGGTGCACCGGAACGGTTGTCGAGCGGTGGGCCAGAGGAGGCTAATCATAGTGCATGTGGTCCACGTACGCGGTGGTGGGAATCGACGCACGCGTGCAGCGGTTCCAGCCCGTGGCACCAGCTGGATTCAGCCACATCAAAGCGAAAACGCGCACCCGGAACGCTGGAGCAAACGGGAGACCTGCGCCCACCATTGCGGTGAACTCAGCCGCCGCGGCGATGACGGCAGTATGGGACGCGTTTCTGCTTCGCCGGCGCTACGCTGCCCTCCTGCTCCTCCTTCCCTCCCACCGTCCCGATGTGCGAGCCCGCTCAGCGCGTGTCAGAGAGGCGTTACGACGTAGCACCACCCCATCCCACCCGACTTCCGGCCACGGCAACAGCAGTGACAAAAAAAACGACAAAAACAGCAACAATCAGCGAACCTACTCCACCAGCGAGCCACCAAGCGTGTGGTGTTGGTCCATCTCTCTGCTGCAGGGTGCACTTTTCTTTGTATTTCGGAGAAGTGACGGTTCGGTTGGCTTGCCCCGCACATGCTGGGTGCTCACTGGGCCCTGGCGTGTGGCGCGATGTCGTAGATAGCCCGATGCGGGGCGATCACCACCACCACCACCCCATCCACTAAAGCCGAGCCAGGCGCCACCTACCGTGCGCCGACCTGAAGCGTTAAGCACTTCTGCCGAGAACGAGAGCTACCCTCTTTTCCGTTGCCCGTCGCACCCACGTCCCTCACCACTCGCCGTTCGTCACTGTTTGATCCGCATGTAGAACACCGGATTCATAGTAGCTCAGCCAACACCGCGCTCTTGCGCCTCCGTGACGAGGTCATTTGCGCGCGGTCACACCAGAACACGAGGTACCCCTACCTCCCCTCTTCTTCCCTCACCCGTTATCCCCGCTATCATTTACTTGTAGAGGGCGCATCGCAAAGGAGCTAGTGCAGAGCGGTGTGTGAGAGTTCACGGACCACGCGCAGTTAGCGCATATCGGCCAATCCGATCCGCTGCCGCGAGGGCCGCACTCCACCTCTTTTCCACCGCCAGGAGCATCCCGTCACCATGGTGAAGCTTTCCATCTTCGAGGAGCTGAAGGACAAGGCAAACCGCCTGATCCCGACGGCGTACATGGAGATTGTAGAGGAATGTACAAGCGAAAGCATTCGAACCCCACCGTATGAGCACCTGATGCTGCTCTGCAACACGGCACAAAACAGAGCGGAGCAGGTCCCCGATATCCTGCGTGCGATACGACGGCGAATCGACCATAAGAACCCTCACGTGCAGTACCTTGTAGTGCTTGTCCTGGACCATCTCGTGAAGAATTGCGGGACGGTGCTGCACGCCGAGCTGGCCTCCCAGCGCGGTCTCTTGCGCGATTTGGTGAACATCGCGACGATTCGGCCAGCAGCGAGCAAGGCTTCCTCTAGCGCGAAGACGGCAGCGCTGGGCCTCATTGCGAACATGTCTATCTGGTTTGCGTCCCACCCAGACCCTCAATGCTATGCACTTCGAGAGCTCGCGGATGATGTTCGTGAAGCTCTGGGGCCCAACGCATTTGAGGGCATTCGCCCCGATACCAACGTGCAGACACGTTATGGCAGCGGACCCTCACATCATGCACCAAACTCCCGACATGGGAAGACGAGCAGGCCTGCGACACGTCGTAGCACCGAACAAGACGGCGGTGGTCGCAGTGGCCAGAGCAGGTATCGCTGCATAGTGACAGCGATCCCACTGATTATTCCGAGCGAGGGAGAGATCTCCACGATGTTGGAAAGCTGCCTTGTTCTCGCAGAGTATCTTAACAACGCGGAGGCTGCGGGTGGGGGTAAGGTGCACAAAGACGAAGTCATCATCGGCCTCATGGACAAGATCCAGCAGGATCGCGAGCAGATGCAAACCGTTCTTTTGGGCGGGATGGAGCTGCCCAATATGGACGTGTACCTTTCAGTTCTTGACAGTCAGAATGCGATCTTGGACCGCACCACAGCCGCGGTAGGAGACGGTGGAAGCGGCTCCAACGTTGAATTGAGGGGAACTGTCGCTCAGGCACCTCAGATGCCACAGCTACAGCAGCAGACGCAACCGCCGCCTCACATTCCGTCATCGGCACAGACCAACGACACCGTGGTGACTGCACAGGACGGCAGTGCTGCCTCCGTTGCACCGGGAACCACAAGACCCGTCCAGACGCTGCCGCTTAGCGTTCCTGAGGCAAAAGCCCAGCCCTCCGTAGACGAGCTATTTGGTGGTCTGACAACAGTGGCCTCGCCGCCACCCTCAGCTGCGGAAGCCGTCGTCACGGATCCCCCACCAGCTGCTGTCGCTCCAGCCACCGAAACGCGGCAATCAGCAGTAATGGAAGAAGAGGCTCCAGCTGCTAGTACGAGTAGTGGAAAAAATGATCCTTCAGAAACGCAGCTACCGGTTACCGCTACTGAGGCTGCTGCCACTGCGATTCAAGTTTCCGGGGCCTCTGGTGTTGCAGAGGCTTCTACGTCCGTGCCACAGCCTTCTGCTGCTAGCGAGAGTGAGGCGGTCGCGATTCTGGCGGGAGACGCACCTGCCCCGACGCCATCGGTGTCGGATTCGACAAAAACAGCTGCAAATGCAAAAGAGGATATGGATGAGTTCGAGGCATTCCTTAGCAAGCGGCTGAACTGAGCTCACGGACTTCAAAAAGGTCGAGAGCTTCAAGGGATGTGGCGCGCATACAGTCTGATGGCTGGGTGATATCTGGCACGACACCTCGGTCCCAATCAGAGAGAGCGGAGAGTGCTAAAGTCACTAGTGCAACCTGTGCCATGGGGTATCATGTGTCTCTTTTTGCTCAATTGTGGATACCACCTCTGAATTCGCAGATACGGCAAAACGCCGTGATGTGGCTGCCTTGGCTACTCGCGGAGGTCTGCGCCGCTGCTACCCCCCCCCCTCCCCCCAACTATTCATTCCTCCCTCACACTCTACTGCTCTTCGATGCCGTTCTAGACTTTCTGCGGGTTGTGCAGTGCTGCAGACCTCCTCGCCCTTACCTTGCTCGGCTTCGTGAACCTGACTCGTTGTATTGAGACATGAGAAGAAAGAAGGAGCGCGAGGGGTGCTGGAGGTGAAGGGCACGGATAGCAGGTCTGGGTGTGCGCTGGGGTGCCGAGGCATGTGTCGTAGGCATGGGTGAGGAACCTGTTCGGCAGTCGCAGGTGAAGTGATTCGCAGGCCGGATGAGGATGGGGAATGGAGGTACTGGGTGACAAAGGGAAAAGCAGCACGTGTGTGTGTGAGTGTGTGAGTGTATGTGCGTGTGTATGAGACGTGGTCCGTGGCCACATGGAGACACTGGTGGGACAGGCAACCACGTCTCACTCTGCTGTGTTGCGTAGTCCAACATGATGTCCAGCGACAACCCCACGTTGAACGGGCTGCGCTGTGGGTGGAGTGTGGCCCCCCAGGGCGTGGCGAGCCAAGGGGCAAGCAGCTTCTCGTCGCAGCACTCTCCTTTGAAACCCATGCGTGCGCATTGAATGGACCTTGCACGGATGTAGGGGATGTACACCACCACGGAGGGTGTGAGGGGGGGGGCGAGGGGAGACACAGTAGGGCCGGTTTGAGTAGTGACGTGCCTCGCTGCCCAGCTCCCACAATAATCCAACGTGGTACTTACCGGTGCAGTATTCCTGACTGTCATTTCCTTTTGTTGAATTGAACACGCCTGCGGCCTCAAATGCCAACGCCGATTGCCTTCTCCGACGTAAGGAGTACGGTGGTGCAGCCCGCCATCGGCGACGAGTTTGTGGGTGGATGGCACGTCGACTCGCGCCATGACGGCATCAGCGACGCTGTCACGGTTCAACCAGTCGTGTCCACTGACAGTTGCTACATGCGCGTGCGGTACCACGACACGGCACGCGATGTGGTGGTTGAGGGCGATCTCAACTCAAAGAGCCGCCTTCCCCTACCGGACTCACTATCGAGTGTAACTTGCAGTGCGCATCGACGCGTAAACGGCAGGGACCACAGTGTGGAGATGCGGATCGGCGGGAAGAGGCCCACCTTTATGTATTCGTACGCCGATGGGTTCTTCCGCGCAAGCGCTACCTCGGCTTATACTGATGGGCTTGCCACCGTCGCCACGGCATCGACAAAGTTGCACGAGGCCATTTTTGCCGGGCTTTCCATCGACTACGATCCAAGCCGCAGCGGCATCCGGAACCTCATCTTTGGAGCCTCGCAGACAAACATTCCACGACTTCGCAACGGCGATGTGTACGCGCAGTACGATTTCTGTAAAGGGCTCGGCCTGCATCTAAGTATCCCAGTGAAGGCCAGCCTCTGCGCAGCCGCCATCGTTGAGAGGGGCCGCATGATTTTCGGGGTCTACGGCCAACCCGCACCGAACCTGCTTCTGCGTGCCTATCTGAATGCCTGTGACTACACGGCCACTGTGACGGCCGAATGCGGCATGGGTGAAAACGGGAAGGTCCGCATGAGGAGCCCGTGGAAAGTGAGCCTCTCTGCGCGCTTTCCGCTATGCTCGGGCAGCGGCATTGCCCCCTCCGCTGGGATACTGTTCTCGCATGAGAACGGGCTGAAGAAGCATCACTAGTCTTGATTGGTTTGACAAGGCTCCCGCAGTACCACACGGGAAGTGAGGTGACAAGGAGGTGGGGAGCAGAGGAGCGGGTGCCACTGGATTCTGCGCGGTGCACCAGCCGCCGCTGCGTGCACGATGTGGCTACCCGTCACCACCTTCGACGTCATCAGGACCGCGTTGGAGACTTGCCAGCGCATTGCGACATAGGAGCGGACGAGCCGTGCCGCCGAGACGATGGTGTAGGGAGAGACCCCACGTGGGGCTTGAGCTAGCGGCGGCGAGTTAGAAAGGAAGTCGTGTTTCGTCTTTCATCAGCCACTCGCCCTTGTTTATCTATTATTGGCTTTGCGTGACTTCTCTGGAATCATGACAGTGTTGGTGGCATTGGTGGGCAGGCCGCGCGGCCCCTGGCCTCGAAAAAGCGGGCAGGGTGGGGTGG
>PGOM01000028.1:62417-73682 GCA_002921335.1 Paratrypanosoma confusum | reverse complement strand
CGCACTCACATCTGCTTTCTCCCGCACCCCACCTCCCTCAACTCCTCCTCACTGCCAGCAATCAAGCAAAAAAAGATACATCCAAAAAACCCTCCGACCCACAGGTTTGCGTTGAATGTTTGCTGAGCAATTTTAGGTCAAAACCCCTGGCGCGGCAGCGCATCGCTGTGAGCCCGTGGGAGTGGCTTCCACCGCTGTATATTTTTCCTTTGGTTTGGTGTTGGGTTGCTGAAGTTGTTTTTTGGGGGGGCGATAGAACTGTTTTGTGTACCTTCTTTTTGGGGGGGAAAGGATGAAATATGATGGAGCGCGCGGTCCTCGCAAACACGGGCGAGCAAAGCCCCGCGCAAGTTGAGTCGCTCGTACGAATGCGTGAGTGCGTAGAGCGGAGGTATAAGACGGACACTGGAGGCGCTCACACCACCATATGTGTAAATGTGGGTGAGCATGCATGCGATGCCACGAAGATCCAAGGAAGTCTAGCCCCTTGGAATCATACCACTGTCCCACCCGGAGTGGTGCCGCTCTATGGATTCGGGCTGTTGAGGGAGCCATCTGCACTGGATACTGAACCCACGCCCGAGGGCGCGTCGCTTTGCAGCCAAAACAACTTCAACTTTCACCCCCTCTCCTCCAAAAAGTGTGCGTGGGACGTTATGCTCGTGCGTGTGGGTGCATACGTGACACTCGGAGCACCGGGTCACCGTGCCAGGTTACTCTCGAGGTCGTGAGGGTGGGTAGGAATGGGAGGCGGCCACGTGGCGGTACGTTCCACCCCCCAACCTTCTCCCTCGACCTTCTCGGCGGCACAACACGCCCACCAGTCGAACACGTGTATCCCTGAGTTCCTAACCCCCACTTGTCCACCCGCTCGTTCGCACGCCTCGCCTCAACTCACTCGGTCTTTTCTACCTTGGCACAGCACCCGCTGCCAAAGAGCAGCACTCGCTCCGCACCCGGCTCCGACTGGATGTGG
This sequence comes from Paratrypanosoma confusum, assembly GCA_002921335.1. Classification (NCBI taxonomy): domain Eukaryota; phylum Euglenozoa; class Kinetoplastea; order Trypanosomatida; family Trypanosomatidae; genus Paratrypanosoma; species Paratrypanosoma confusum. The sequence continues at coordinate 72,706 of PGOM01000028.1, read as the reverse complement.
CTGCGGGAGAGTGCGTGGATTCGCAGGCACCCCTGTGCGCTGGTACTGCCAACGGCAGGCGTGGTGCTAGGTTTTCTTTCGTTCGGCTAGATGACTCCGAGTGCGTGCGCTTGTGTATTGAGGATGAGCGTGCGTGAATGCAGTGGGGGAAATACCGGTGGCTATTTGTGCTAGTGTTGGGAAACTAGCAAATGGTGGTGGGTCGTCTGGCGCCGCCACACCATTTACCGCCAGCACCAGCTGAACAGCCCTCATGACCCCACCGACTGCTCTCCCTTTTCTTCCACCGTGACCGCCATCTGTCTTCTCTCCTACTCCACACACCGCGAGGATGAAAAATGTTTATTACCGCATGTCTTGTTTTTTGCGATGAGGAAGTGCGTGCATGTGCGCACCGGATATCAGTAGAGTGCTCACTGGCGGTGAGATGATGCAAGCGGGTCAACCGATTTGAGTGATGTGTGTCGACGGTCAATAGAGGACCAACCGTGGCTGTATTTGCTGCGTTGGTTGACGTACACAAGGTGTGGTCCGTGCCGAGAGCAGAGAAATGAGCGATCAGGAAGGGGAGAGAGAGAGAGAGACCGAGAAACTGGGACTTTTTCAGGGGTGTGGTTGAGATTTTGCCGCCCCATGGGGCGTGTTGACATCACGTGGGCTCGAGTGCCTTTGTATGCGCGTTCTGTCTGACTAGGACGGGTGGGAGTGGAGACCGAACCGCGGACATGCGTGTGTGGGCCACGTGAAGCCGTTCAAAAAAAGAACATGCAGGTGTCTCTGGTGGCGCGTGCTCCCCAATTGAAGGAGAGCCTGTATCACGCAGTCCACGCTGCCGACAGGGAGGACGAGCGCAAGGGGGTTGATGATGGCTCACCTCTGCCCTGGGCAGGTCGTGCCAGACTCGTGGAGCGGCCGTATGGCAGCTGGCCCGTGTTCACATCGCACATTCGTTGCGTACCAGTGCATCTCTGAAACTCATGGGGTGGGTGAGAACAGGTGAGGCGCAGGGTCTCGCTCACGCGCATGATGGCACACTCACTGGCTGTTACGCGCGGCAATGTAAATTTAATAAAAGAGTACCTGCTGTGCTGCACTTCGTCCTCCGGGAGAAGAGAAGCGGCGTGCGGCAGCTAGCGGTGACCCACTTCGGGTCGCGGACGACACGGCACGATGCTGCGCTACACCAGTCTGCGCCGGTCGCCGACGACGGAGCATCTTGTTGCTGCCCTGCGAGTTCTCGGTATCCATACGTCAGTGGCGAGTTTATCGGGTAGCCACTCAGCGGCCTCGACCACCTCCCCGCCGATCACTCCGGCGCTGATCCGCGCGAAGTACCTGGATCTAGCCCGAAGGCATCACCCCGATCTCTCCTCAGGTGATGACGCGACAATGAAGGTGGTGAACGCCGCCTATGAGCTCGTGCAGGCCCACAGCCACGTACTAGAGGCCGCGCAGCAACCTGAGGCGCACACGGACGACTCGCCCGCAGGTTCCCCTCACAGTACCGCTGCGGCCGATGGCCGCTTCGTTCGGAAGGGCGGCTTGCGTCGGCGCCGACTGCCGGATGACTTTGCCGATGGCGAGTCATGGGCGATGAAGTCTCAGCTGGACTGGGAAACCCTAGTCGGCACCGTGAGCGAGCAGGAGTTGAAAAACCCCGCCAACCACCCATTTAGCCACAGCAAGTTCTTCTCATTCGAGGACGACGCGGCACTCTACCGCATGATTCGCTCTGGCGCCACAGTTCCGCAGGTCGCACGCTCACTAGGAAAACCGGCGACCTTCATTGAGAGGCGGCTTCAGAATGCGCAGTTCAAGCAGCGAATTCAGTACGTCCTTCGTGGCGAGAAGCGTGATAAAGCGAAGCGCCAGCAGCAGCAGCAGTCGCCCAACCACTTAGGCGTGCGAAAATCGCGAACGTCGGCATTTGGGTCAATTTACAACAGCGAATCTGTGGTGGGAGCAGCTAGTGTATCTGAAGCGGTAGGTTCTCGGGACGATATGGCGTCGTACGTGCGCCGAATGCCGTGGGAGGCTACACGCCCGAGTCCGCGGCCGCTCTGGCGAGACCTCACCCTGGAGGAGAAGGGCCGCCACAGTGGTGTGCTGCCTGACGCAGCAGGCCTCGGCGTGGGCAGTTCCCCGCTGGAGCATCACTCTCGCCAGCGCACTGATGGGTCCCACTGGCACGCGGGCGCGGTTGACTCGAAGGTTGGGAAGTCGTACGCAAATTACAAGCGATTCAGCAGCCGGCCGTCGTCATCTTAGACGAAGGGCGCCGTGGCGCGAATGCATCAGGTTGCAGGAGGTGAGACTGCGTGGCGTAAGGTGGGGGAGCGTAAGCGCCCACATGCAGAGGTAACGGAAAGTCGCATTTCACTAGCGCAGGCCATCTGCCGGCTGAGCGCCGTGAAGTCCATTAGTCCTGCCCCCCCCCCCTAGGACCATGGATGGGCTCAGTCTGCGTTCCTGCCCTCAGTTGCGGGGAAGCACTGCGAAAGATCCTCTGCGTGGTGTCGGCGGTTAGCAGGGGGACGCTTGCGTCAGCTGTTCATCAAGTCACCTTGACAATTGAGAGGGCCACAGCCAGAGTAGGGAGGGCGCCTGGGCAGCAATGTGGGTCCAGGTAGTGTCTCCACTTGCCTGCACGCTTTGCCGGGGCGGAGGATCTTCTGGGGCGTTGGCTCTCTTGTTTTTCGTAGTTGGCTTGAGGGCGTTGAATCGCAGTGGGCCATTGACGCTGCTGGGAGGGCAAAAGCAAACCTCAGTCGGGTAGACACACAAAAGTGGCGAGAGTAGTAGCTAGCGCGCCGTGTGGAAGTGAATGGCATTCCCGCGCGGCGCGGAAGACCTGGTTTTCGAGGCGCTTCGCGTGAATCAGCGCGGCGCATGGGAGCCCAGGCTAGCCCGAGGCAGTTGCACTGCCAGCACGGCACTGGTGGAGCTCTCAGCATCGCACGGCGAAGTCCAGAGGGTTCCATTCGCACGGATTGCTACCACTGTCCGCTGCTCCATAGAGACTCTTACCACGTTCATCACATCCCCACAGAATCTTAGCTCCTATGAAGCTGATGTCCGATTTAATTACATCGTCGACGTCAGCAGTGACGGAGACTCAGCGCTGATGCATGCCGCGTATGGCCACCATACGACCGACTACGTCTTACTCCACCGGGTGAGGCAACTGCCCTTGGCTCAAGGCTCCCAGTTGAACCCTCTCCTCGCCCCGTTCGTGGGAGCAAAGTCCGTGCTCGTATGCGCAGCCTCTAGCGTTGAGGACGACAGGATTCCTGTATCGTGGCGGTACATCCGCGGTTGTCTGACCCTCGCAGCCTTCATTGTTTGCGAAATCGACGACCGCATGGAGGGCAGTGGCGAGCCTTCTGGTGGCCATAGCACTGTGCGCCTCGCTAGCTCTAACAATCTCAGTGGTCTGCAATGTAGCAGTGGCGGGAGTGGTGGGGTGCGGTTGGACGTGACGTATCTTCAAAGCTACGATGGCCCTTTCGCGACCTGGGCCGGGTTTACAGCCGATAACTTCTGCAATTCGTGCTGCACAAAGATACACAGTATTCGAAGCATGTGCGAAATGCTTCAGGGCGTGACGTCCATGAACCAGCTAGCGCATCGTCCATCTCCGGACCGTGGCAGGTACTTTTCGATGCGAAGTGCGGGCTTCACGAGGCCGACCACCAGCGGCGCCCCACTCGTCACGGCCTCAACTAACTCTGTGGCTGGCTGGTACCGGACGAGCGGCCGCGGTAGCAGCGATGCTAGGGCAAGGGGTCTGCTTCGCGTGTCGCGGACTATCTCTCTCTCCCAGCGTAAGGTACTGCTTCCGCTGTTGCAGCTGCACAGCATGGGGGGATGGAAACCCGTGAGCGTCATCCACGACTGCCTCGTTGAGGAAGTGGCTGTGCCGCTGAAGTCCCAGCTAACGCTCCGTGTTTCCACACGGATCTCATGCTCGATCGAGACCCTCGAGAGCCTCCTAGCCAACGTGTGGATGACGACGCAGTACGACATGTTCCTCGACGACCTCGACGTATTGAACGACGGAGGCGGGGAAATGACGACTCGGCAAACCTACCGAGCTTCCCCCGACGCTCACGCACCTGCCGTGGAACTGCGTGTTGTGAATGCGGCGGTCAGACTTGACCGGGAGAACGCTCGGAGAGAGGGACTAAGCGACAGCAGCGACGCCACGCTGATTGTTGGCTCTGTTGACCAACCAAGTGCTACTGTGGGATTCCCCGCACCATATGCCGCTGTAGGCTCCGTTCATGCCATGGGCTTCATTGCAACCGATGAGGGCGTGCACGGAGTTCTGGCGCGCCGCATCGTCAGTGTGGACATTCCCCACCTCAATGACCTGGCCAAGCGGTTCTGGTCGAGCGAGCCGGAGAGCAGGAAAATGGCGCTCCTGCGGCAGCTGTGTGAGGAGATCCACGCTTCGCGTGGAGCCGCGCAAAGCTACCACGATGCGGCAGTCCCACAGCGTAGGTCACCCACGGAGCACTGTGCCGCCGACAGCTTTGACCGAGGCAGCAGACACGGAGGTGCTCGCTGGAGCACGCAAGCGAAAGCGCAAAGTGCGCCAAGTAGAATCGCTGATGATTCGGAGGACCGTGAGGAACTGGCCGCCAGCACCATCTCCATGGAGGAATTCTCCATGCACTCGTTTGTCGAGTACCTGGATGAGCTGGAAACGAATCCCAGTTACAGCGTTATAGACGATGGCGAGCCTAGCCCACCAGTTCCTGCTAGCGCGATCATGCGCCACGAAATTTGCATCGCACCACTTCCAGGTACCGATGTGCGCGAAGTGCTTGATGCGGAAGACGATACCGATGAAAGCATGGTCACCGAGGGGGATGTGGCGGGTGCAGCGGCCGAACATGACGACTCCTCGTCCTTTTCCTCCATGGAAAGCATCATCCATGCAGTGGGCCGTACAGCTGAGTCCGGTGGAGCTGGTTTGGTGATGCTTTCCAGCGGCGGGGCTCGTACATCGTCACCTCGTGAAGAGCTCATCGCGGATGACGAATTCGAGGGCAGTGAGTGCGCCGTGGAAAGCGAGGCGCAGCCGGTGCATGCGATGGCTTCACTGCCTTTCCAGACACGGGTACCCGACGGGCCACATCACGAAGAAACCGGGCGCACGCTTGACCGCTCCGCTATTCTCCCACGTCGCCTTCCACGGCAGGAGCAGCCGTACGCAGTCTGTGGGGTTGGCGAGGCGAAGCCAGGCGACCTAGCGCTCCCGCAAAAACGCGCGGTAACTGCAGAGCAGCAGCCAATGCGACGGGGCAAGCAGCGGCTTGGAAACGAAACGGTGGGGCCATGCCTCGATAGGCGTCCTGTGAGCAACGGAAATAACCAATGTTTACTGAGCGATGCACGGGACCGTAGCGCGTCACCGGTTGTGGCAGTCGACCAAGCGCTGTACGACGGACAAGCCTCAAGGCTTTCCGGTGTTGCAGTCGGGGAAGACTCCCCGGAGGCTCCGGCCGCTACCCCACCGACTCGCACGGACATGCAGGGGCCTCCGGCCGTGGCGCTCATCGCGAAGAAAGCGAGTCCATCGTGGCGGGCTGCGAGCCGCTATGCAATGGAACCAGGGAAACGATATTTGCATGTTCTCGTCGAAGGCTGCCGCCGTCTACCGATTCTTCGGTTAGCCCCGAAGCGCAAGTCACGAGGGTGGTTAATGCTCACATTGGAGACGATCGTGGCAAAGGAGCGCACCATTCCAGTGCGCTTCGGTAGCCGGGCATCGATTCATGAGGAGGTGGTGCTAGAGGTGGCTGATGATTTCGAAAGTGACGCGCTCTCGCTGACCGCTTTTTCCCTTGCGGGCAAATGTCCAGCCAAGCGATTGGGGAAATGCGTGCTGTCATTGAAATCCGTGCGACCCAATGGTGAGCGGCGGAGGCTGCGCGTTCCTCTGGTACACAACGCTGGCCGATCTTCCGCCCGTGAGCGCGGTATTGTGGTGCTAACAGTTTGGAGTGAAAACTTTGGGCTGGCACGGCGGCTGTCACGGGAGCGAGAAGTCTCGCTGCGGCAGAGGCTGCGGAGAATCCTGAAAGCGGATGCGCGAACGGAGCTGCATCGGCTGGAGTGGCTGGTGGGTGAGTACGCCGAGCGCGAGACGGACGTTCCACTGCTACTGCAGCGGCTTTCACGGCGCACCAAGGAAGAGGGTGAGGCAGGCCTGGGCAACGTCGTGGCGGTTACCGTGCACGAGGTGCGTGCACTGGCGACGCGCAGGGGAACCCCAGCGACTCCCGGCTCATGCTACGTGCAAATACGGTCTACCAACAAGCTGCGAGAAACGCGAGTAGCCCCGTACCGGCGGTTAGCAGTGTTCAACGAAGTGCTCCACATCCCGATTCTTGCGGCTGATGCGAACGTGGTTGAGCTATCGGTCTTCTCGGGAACGTTTAAGTATGGTGAGTGCGTCGTATCGCTCGCTGGCCATGACCGCAGCGGCACGGAGCGACGGACCCTCCCGATTTTTCATGCGGCTGGAACGGCTCATGCGTCACTGAGTGGATTTGTTACGGTGGCGGTAGGTGGCAACGGTGTACTCGTAAGCCAGCCAGTGGAGGCCATGAGGGAGGAGGCGTTCCGGGTACGCCTCAAGTACTTCATGAAGAAGTACACACCAGAGCAGCTGCACAAGCTGGATGCGGTCGCCGCATCGGTGGGGGACATGGATGCGTACCTGCGGAGCCAGGTCGCTAAATACGGCCCAGAGCCAACGCTGAGGCGCGCTACCATACACGTCAAGAAATGTCTGGGATTGGGCGGATCAACGCCCCTTGGCGTTGCCGCTGAAGTTGGGTGCTCTGCCAGGATTGATGGTTGGCCAAGTCAGCGCTATTCCGCAAGTGCCGCGTCAAGTAGCCCTACCGCTGCTGGTGTATCCCTTGCGGCCCTGGCGTCGTACGGGGCGGTCGCCCCGTCTAGCAAATCCCAGCTCGTGTCGGCAGCTGGCCAGCAAGCGAGGATGTACATTGTTGTACGTGCGGGGCTCGATCAGTTCCACTCCCACGTGGTGTCTGCCAAGGTGTTTGAGCCGGTGGTGCTCAACGCGGTGTTCCATGTGCACGTGATGGATCCCGACATCGACGAGGTGTTGATTCTGCTGATGAGTGAGGGCCCGTTTCACGATGTCGAAGTGGGACGGGCGGGGCTCTCGCTGCGGCACCTGAGCGCTCGTGTCGAAACGGAGCGAGACGTGCAGCTCATCTCGCGGGCGCAGACGCGGATGGCCGATTTCGCGGGGGTGGCTCAAATGGGGATCACCCCCCGCGACTTCGGTGTAACGCAACCACCACGCACCTCCGCGCACGAAGAGGAGGTTCTGCGGCGCATCGGGAATCTGCTGTATCAGTATGTCCCTGAGCAGCTCCACCGCCTGGATTACCTCCTCGGCTACTACGCCGGACGCGAGACGGACCTGGTAAACAAGGTGATCAGGGAGTACGGACCTGAGACGGGCCCTGCACGCATGACAGTGCGCATTCTGGGGTTGCGGCAGTTCACCTCACCGGGACACACGTACGTAAAGGGCTACGTAAATGGTGTGCCGCTTCTCCGAACTGCTGTCCAGCCGCACGGCGGTGGTGACTTCACGTTGGGCGAAGCAGACCGCACGGAAGGGGTCGTGGAGCTCGTAGACCCGCGGCGAACGCGAGTGCAGTTCAAGGTGGCGCAGCAAAAGTTTTTGAAGTCCGTCCCCCTTGCCTATGTGGAACTGAGTGTGCTGGGGATGAGGCGCGACGTGGCTAACGTGTGGTGGGTACCGTTGTACAGCGTTGCGGATGGAGCGCCCATCGGGTCGCTGGGCGTGGAGCTGCAGTCCGCGGCGTTTCTCGAGAAGCACGCACCAGCCGAACCGAACGAGCTGGACGACGTGATGCGCGACGTCGCGTCGCTGGTCCGGAAATACCGCCCCGAAGAGATGTTTCGGGTGCAGCCGTGGATCGCCCAGATTCCCTCCCTTCGCGATGCGCACTGCGAGCTGCGGCGCGAGCTGGCGCCCTACTCCGTGGCGGCAACGATATTCGTCCAAATTGAGCGGCTAGACATGGACGATACCCACGACAGGGAGGCAGTGCTACGGCGAAGGGTGTCGGTGACGGCCTCGCTTGGGATCGAGTCCGCCCGAAGCGTGCCGACGACGACGCTAAGTGACGACGGGGCAGCGTTGCCTCTGCTTCGGATCGACATCCCTGATCTTCCATCCCCATCACAATCCGCGGTGTCGCTACGGCGGGTCAATGGGTTGGAGATCACCGTCTGCGAATACGTGGCGCCGCCGCGCCGCGCCGCGGGCTCGCGTGTCAGGAAGCCGGTGAAGGAGCGGGAGTTGGGCCGCGCCCTGGTCTCCCTACGGGCACTGCTCACCCCGGAGCTCTACGACGCCGAAGAGCTCGTCGCCGTACCCCTCGTCACCACCGTGCACCCCAGGCGTGGCCCAAAGGCGCACGTGGGAGGCCACCAACCTCGTGCGTCGCCGTACCGCAAAGTGGGCACCGCTACCGTGCGCGTGATCCTCCCGGCCTTCGAAAAGGTTCCGCGATGGCTCCGGTTCGATCGGGAAAAGATGGAGCGCGTCTACCGCCCGTTTATCCGGTACTACAGCCAGCGCATCGGGTGTGCGCTGGAGGCGACTGACCCGCTCGCGTTGATGGAGTTCCACTACACCTTGCACGAGCGCGACGTCGCGTCCGGCCGGTGGCCGGTGTCGCTGGTCGATTGGCTGGAGACGGAGACGGCTCGGCTGGGAGCGGAGCCAGGCCGCATCGGCGCCCCCCCGTCACTGCCTTTTGGTGTTGGTAGAGATCAGGTGGGCGGCGCGGGGCTCGCGTGGGCGGCACCGTGCAGAGAGAAACCCAGTGCGGCCCACGCAGCGAGCTTACCCACGCGGAATGGCCACCCCGCCCAGGAGCCCCAGCATGCGCGAAGGCCGAATGTTCGCAGTCGCACGGAGCCCGGCAGGCGCCATCCCAGCGCCGTGTGCGAGAGCGGCCGTACACGCGATGTGGTGCGGAGCGCCTTCGATGAACCACACATCGCCTCGAAGGCCACTGGCGTCTCTCCCGCGAGCGGCGCGAATGGCGTGTCGAGCTCGTCCCGCCCGGCCATGGCCACGAAGTACGCGGGCGGCAGCGATGGGAGCGACAGCGCGGGGGCCACGGCCACCCCGAGCAGCCACCTCCCCTCCACCGGGATGACCTCCGCGGCGGAAGCGAAGCTGAGCCACAGCGACGAGAGCCTCGCTCGCTACGCCTCCGCCCCGCCACCGTATTTACAATCGCTGCCTGGCTCCCCCACCAGGCCAACAGTGATGGTGTCCACAAACTCGGCTCACGTCGTCGCGGCGCCAACGACCGACGACAACGTGCGCCTTTCCGCCAGTGGAGGACTGCCACATGGCAACGGCGGCGCCGTGGTGAGCGAGGCCCTCACTGAGTCCCGGGATGTACTCCCCCATCGACGGTTTCCACTGCGGAAGTCCCGCGCGGATGAGCTAGCCCCTGCCCAGCACCGCTCGGTGACCTACACCATCGGCACCAGTAGACGCCGTAACGAGTCAAGGCCCCCTCAGCCCACGGCGACGGCCGACTTGGTGGCCTACCGCCTTCTACGGCCGCTAGACTACTGACACGGCATGGAGGAAGGACCGACGAGTTACGCGGTTGACCCCCCTCCTCCCAAACAAAAAAATGAAGACACGCTGTAGGAGTGACACCCCGAGGTAGCCGTGGAGCGCGAGTGGTAAACTGAGCGTGTATATGTGTGTGTGTGTGTGCATGTGTATGTGTGTGTGTGCGAGTAGTTCTTTTCGTTTGCTGATGTACGTGTGCGAGTGTGTGTGTTTGCCAAAACCCCTCCCCCTGCTACCGACCTCCGGCGCGGCGGCGCTGCGGCGCAGGCCGGAGGTCGGTTGCCTCCGTCGCGCGCTGCCGCTGGCGCTCCGTCGTATTCCCCTGGTCGGTTCACGTGTCTCGCGCCGGCCACGCGACGTGGCTCCCCGTCGCGCCCGCTAACGGTGACGAGCCCCCCCTCCCCCCTCTCCCAGCCAGAGTCGCTACCCAACTCACCACTCCCGGTCATCGCCCTTGCCCGCCAGCGGCACTCGCCCATTCACCCAGATTATCTATCATCATCATCATCATCATAATTATCGCTGTCCATGATCAGCATTTGGCTTCATTGAACGTCCCGGGCTCGTGGGCGATGACGCCTGGCCCTGGGGGGGGTGTGAGTGTTGG
>PGOM01000028.1:32498-43478 GCA_002921335.1 Paratrypanosoma confusum | reverse complement strand
ACACAAACTCACACACACACACACATCCGGTAGACGCTTTGGTGGGCACCAGCCGCTTCCAGCACCGCACCTCCCCCACCACCCTCCCGTGCCGTTTCAGCACCGCCTCCACCTGCCAACACACCTCAGCGCATATCTCAAGAGGTAGGGGGGGGGGCACACACGTACCCATGCGCGCGAAAATTCTACATCTGCCACTACGTCACCCCTACTCTCTGTTCCTCCGCCCCTCTACCTCTGTTTCTCTCCTCATTTCACCCTGCGTCGGTCACATTTGATCTCTGTGGCGCCGCCATCAGAACCGTCAGGGACAACTTCCGCGAACGCGAGCGAGTGGGACATTCCAAGCCCAGAGGTGCCATCCGTTGCCCGCCGGAGAACCGTATTATCATAGTACATCATCCGGGTGCTCCAGCTCGTAGTTGTACTTCCATCGCATTTGGTCAACCAGCTGAGAGCGGTATTGCTGCTGTCGCTCCAATGCGCGACGGCGCTCCTCCTGCTTGATCAGGTGCAGGTCGCGTGCCGCGCGCATGTTGCGGAGCCGAATCTGATCCTCCGGCTCGTCATAGTTGTGCAGCCGCCGAAACTCCTTTTGGCTGTCCATGCACTCCTCCATTTCCTTGAGAAACCGCTGCTTCTTCTGTAATTGCTCCTGACGCTCGCGCTCGGCGGCTGCCTTGTCGGCGGCGATGTGAGCTTTCATCTCCGCCTCTTCCTTCGCTCGAATCTCCGCCTCCCTCTTCTTGGTTTGCGCATGGTATTCTTGGTTGCGCAAGTGCATCAGCCGCTTCGAGTCCTTTGCGCGGCGCTCGTCCTCAGCGATGCGGTGACGCTCCTGCTCCTGCACAAAGGCGAAGAGCTCTCGATCCTGCGCCTCGTGGATTTGCTGCTCCCTCCGCTTCTTCTTCTGCTCGCTGCGGTTGACCTCCTTGATCTTGCGGTGGAACGCCTTGAGCTCCTCCTTGCGCAGGCGCTCTTCTTCCTCAGCTGCCCTGTTCTTTATCTCGTTGTACTGCTGTTCCTCCTTGTCCAGTCGCTCCTCCCTCTCGCTTGCGAGGCGCAGCGTCAGATGCCGCTCCTCAAGCTGGTGCAGCATGTCGGCCCGGTAGGCCTCTTGCTGAGCTGCCTTACGCTCTGCTTCGTGTTGCCGCATCGTGCGCATCTCCCTCAGGGCTTCCTGCGAGCGCTTCTTGTTTGGTGCCCCACCAGGCAGCGGCCGGGGATCATCGCGAACATCAACTGCCCCGCCGGACTGCCCCTTCCAGCTGTTCAGCAGCTCCATGCGCTCGTTGCGCCGTGCGGTGGCCTTGGCGAGCTCTTCCTCCTCGATCACCTTCCGCGTCGGCTCGTACGCCTTGACGCGCATGCGGTACCGCTCCACGAGGTAGTTCCTACGCGTCATACCGGACGGCCCATCGTCTAGCGGCGGAAGCGGAAACGAAGCCATGGCAGCGGACCTGAGGAGGGGCACGTGTAGTGGAAGCGGAGGTGGATGAGCGCGGCTGTGCTGCCTGACGAGGGTGAAAGCGTGGTGGGAAGAGGAGCTCGCTGGAAGGTCTTGAGCGCGAGAATGGGCGAAGGTACGAATCCTACACCGATAGAACACTAAGTGTACCGCAGGGACTCGACGAGGCAGCAGGGCAGTGTGCAGGTGGGCAGCTACGGGTAAGAGCCTCCTCTTCCCCCCTCCCCTTCCCATTCTCCCTCTCGTCTCTCACTTCAGTTTCCCTTCTTCCGCGCGCACATGTTCCCTCACTGTGTCACGGCAGCCGGCGTTGCGTGTTGTGTGACGGTCACCGCCCCGCTGCTGCCGCAGCAGAAGATACGCCCCGCACCACAGGCTACTTTTTCACAGGCAAACTGGTCCACTGCTTTCCTGAGCGATGCGCTCAATGGAGAAATCTACGTTTTGGTGATGCCACGGCTTCCTCGGAGTGTAGCACCTTCCACACTTTTTCATGTTCCACACCGTCTTTCACTCTACCTTACCAGTCTACCAAACCCTCTCTCCTCATGCCTTAACGGTACTCCGCCCCGAGGAGGGTGCGCTTTCCTCTGCGGTGGGGGTCATGTCTACCTCCCTGTGAGCATCTCTGGACCTCAGCGAACGCCATGGAGCGTCTGGCTACCATCGCCGGCGGTTCTCACGCCTTTGCGTCGAAGTCCGCCAGCCACTTGTCCATGTGCATCCACTGGGGCGAGGCACCACCGTGAGTCCGTATCATCAGCTTTCCCTGCATGAACCGGACGTAGATGACCAGCTTCACTCCGTTCTGACGGTTGTACACAACGTACTCACCCACATTCGTAAGGCGCCGAATACGCAGCTGTGAAGTGGGCACTGTGACATAGTGCGTGTTGATCATGATACCAATGTGAACGTCGATGTCATCCCAGCGACGCGGTCGATACTTCGGTGGCTGATCGAGAGGATCCGTCAGGTTCTTGTGGTTCTCGTACGCGATGCTGGCGCGAGTCGACGTGGTGCTTGGCGCGGCGACGGGCTCCGGCACCGGCTCCACCACGGCACTCACGGGGTCTTCCTTCCGGACAATTAGCGTGCGTGTTTTATTCGGGGGCCGTGCAACCTTGCTGACCACCTTTGGCGCGTCAGGGCTCGGGGGCGACTGAGAAGGATTCGACGTCGATGCAGTCACCTCCACCGTAGCATCCGTCAGTGCATCGCCTGGCGGCACGGGATCTGTGGCGGCCGACTCATCCAGCGCCCGCGGGGCATCATCGATGCCCACCGATTCCTGCGAACCCGCCGCCTGTGGTGCTTCCGTCTCGCTTGCAGCGGCGACGGCTCCCACACCCGCCGCATCCTTTGCGTCACTTGTAGGTAATGCTGGCGGGGATGGCGCTGCATCACGGTCCTTGCCCCGCTGGGCAGGCAGCGGCAAGGATGATCGATCGGGCGATTTCCCTTCCGGCTCCATCGCTGCCGGCGGCAGGGAACCTTCCCTGCCCGACGCAGGGCGCACGGTCTCGGCTTCTGTGCTCCGCACCGATTCTGGTTGGATGTCCGCCGTCTCCACCCCTTGCTCTACCGCAGCAGCTGATATGCTCTCAGAGCGCAGTGGCTCGGTGGCGGCGCTGCTGGGCTCCCGCTGTATTTCGGCCCCGGTCGGCCCTGTCGCCAGCGCCGCAGCCGTGGTTTCCAGCATCGCCACGCGACCTTCGTCCCCTCCCTCTTCTTCCTCTTCGTCGTCTCTGTCGTTCTCCGCTTCCAGAATCGCTTTCTCGATATCCTCCTTCGTGATTCGTTTGGACTGGTCCTCGATCTCCTGGTCGTACACCACGACTGACGGGGCGAACTTAGACGAGCCACGCTTGAACGCCACCTTGGCGATGGCAAGCAGGCACGTCACCACAGCGCGATGGTTCTTGTCGTCGCAGAGGTCCGCGTCCGTGAACAACTGCGCTGGTACCAGCTCATACTCCTTGGCAGCATCGGAGAGAAAGCGAACGACGGTGTCGCGGGCCCAGAAGCCGGTGGAGCGCTTCGGAAGCACCACGTCACCGTCTGGTAGATCAGGATGGCGAAGCTTCTGCAGCAAGACGGAGAGAACCACCCCGCTCCGGAGCGCACACACGAAATTTGCCTCGCTCTTCACCTCTGCATGAAAGGTGTCGCCCACGACCTGGGCCACCCAGCCGCGGCACTCCTCCGCCATGATGTCATCGACCATCTCACGCGTTGGACCAGAATGCAGCACGCACGACGGATTTGGTGGTGCCGGGGAGGATTCCGTTCCACGCAGCGGCGAGGCCAGCTGCCCCGGGTCACGGTGCACCTGCGTCTTCACACCCAGCTTCCGCTGTAGTGCCCGCCGCGCGTCGCTCAGCGAGAAGCCCTTCATTTCCGTCTGCCGCAGAATGCTTTCCACGTCCGCCTCGGTTGCATCCGGGACGTCACGCAGCAGCTGGGCGTGCGCCTCGTTTCGCTTAGGCAGCCTGGCGACTTTGTACTGCGTAAACAGTTCGTCAAAGAGACGTGCGGACGATTTACCGTCCGCCGTGGCCTCGGCAACCAGCGACTCGACATCGTGAACTTTGGCGAAGTTGAAGATGCGAAAGAAGCTCTCCAGGTCGCTGACGTCCTGGGCCGTGAACGGCACCGATGCCCGCGGCTCCATGAGTGACCTACTACTAGTACTTTCTTCTGCAGTCACACGTACATTTCCGACCTCGCACATCCCCCACCTCCTCACACGCCCACCACCCCCGACGACTATCAACACCACCCTTAGCAACTTTTTCGCGCCGCCATGCGCGAAAACCAAAATTGGCCAAAAGCATCGAAGCATGGGCTCACAGATACTCAGGCGACTTTCCCAGCTCGATGGCGTGCGGAACCTCCCGGAGGGCACCCACACGATGGTTGCCCCGCCCCCTCACTCCCACCCCCCGCACTCCTCCTCAAACGCATCCTCTCCCGTTCCTCTTCCACACTGACCGTGACCCGGCGTGGACAGGTGCCGCAGTTTACAGGTGGCCAAGTCATCGCACACGCGGCATCGTCTCCTCCTCCCTTATCTTCTTAGCCATTCCCGCTTTTCTAGTAGCCCTCGACCGTGTTATGCACCGGTGCCACAATACCTACTGAAGGAGTTTAGAAATATCGTAAAACGGCGCAGCCGCCGCCGGCGGAAAGACCCCCTTTTCCGTTATGATCCCCCCTGTGATCAGCTCTCCGGGGGTGATGTCAAACACTGGATTCCAAATGCTGAGGTTCGACCCGTCCGCTACAACGCGCTGCTTCGTGACCATGTTGTGCGTGATCTCAGATGTTTCACGCTCCTCGATCTCCACGTGATCTCCGGACGGCGTCGTCGGATCCAAGGTGGACGATGGTGCGGCGACGTAGAATTTGACCCCGTGACACTTGGCGGCGACTGCGAGGTTGTACGTCCCGATCTTGTTGGCGGTGTCGCCGTTGAGGCAAATGCGGTCAGCCCCTACGATCACCGCGTCGATCGACTTCGAGCGCATCAACGCTGCCGCGGCACTGTCACAGAGAAGTGTACACGGAATGCTTTCCTGTACGCACTCGTATACGGTGAGCCGAGCACCCTGGTTCCATGGGCGCGTTTCGCACGCGTACAGGCGAGCCAGGTTCCCACCGTAAAACAGTTGTCGCACCACGCCAAGTGCAGTACCGTAGCGGGAAGTCGCCAGGGCCCCCGTGTTGCAAATTGTAAGAACGCTTACCTGTGCCTTGTCGGTGCCGCCCATGATATGTGCCGCGCCGTGCTTCATGATCTGCTCGTTGAAGCGCACATCCTCGGCAAAAATGCCCTCGGCCATGCTCGTAAAGGCGGCTACAAGAGCACCCTCGTCCGTCGCAGTTAACGCATATTCGCTGACTTTTTTCTTCATGAAAGTCACGGCATTAAAGAGGTTGACAGCCGTGGGGCGGCTTGTTGCGACGTAGTCGCACGTCTCGAGGAGGTACGCTTTTGCCTCGTCCACAGTTTTCAAGTTCCCAGCCGCGTGCTTGTTCGCGGCCGCGACGGCGATGCCCAACGCGGCACTTACAGCGATGGCGGGCGCTCCACGGACGCGCATCTCCTTGATTGCGGTCCAAATGTCCTCTGCCGTCTTAATCTCATCAAACACCGTCACCAGCGGCAACTGGCGCTGGTCCAGCAGACGCAGCGATCCGTTCGCATACTTGATCGACTCAAGCGTCTTGTTGTGCGGCGCAGCCATCACTTACAGTAGCTAATTGTTAGCACGGCAATCGGAGCTTGCATTCATTCCTCAAATATCAGGGACCGGGGGCGGAAAGTAAGAGAGAGCGGGGGCGGCGTGTCTCACGCGAACGCGTTGAGTTGCAGATCGTCACATAAAGCGTGCTGCTAGGCACGTGTCGCAGCGCACAGCAGCCCCGGCGGTCACGCCGTGGCTTACCACACCCGCTATGCCACGCGCTCACCATTCCCACTCGAAGTTCTATGCCCAAGCACAGACGAGCACCACTAGTGCGCTGCTACTACCCCCTGCTCCTCCACCACAGCTGGGTGGCGGTGGTGGTGGCTTGGAGTTGGCCGGGTGGAGGAGAAAATATGCTGCTTTGCCATTTCACGTCACACACACACTCACACATATTTGTCAACAGGCACATCAGCATCACTGTCGAGTCGACGCTTGGGTCAATGGCTGGAAACAGTCAGACTACTGCATGCGCAGGAACTGTAGCACGGCTGAACGCGCAAAAGGGATGTAGCTGAGGCAGTACCAGATCATGGCGATGTACTGTACGATAACTGTAGCAAGAGTGATCAGGGCTATCTGCAGGACAAGGGCTGCGATAAACGTCAGGGCCATAGCAGCGAAGTACACAATTGTCGCCACGAGGCGGGTCGGATCGCACATGCGCTTCAGCTGCTTAAGCGGCCCGCAGAGAAACAGCGTACTCCCGATGGAAATAATGTTCGCTACGGTGTTGATGACGGCAAAGGTGCTGAGATCCCCGATGAAGATGGCGACCCATGCGAAGGTAGAGAGAAGGAACGCGAGCCCAAGGCAACATGCGAAGCCGATGAGCCGCTGCCTGAATGACAGCGATGGGAAGAGCGACTCGTTCTCTTCCACCTCCTCGCTGCGGCTGCCGGGAAGATGATCCCGTAATGGGATGGCCTTCGCCGCATCGTACAGAAAATCTACGTTAGTGTAGTTTGACATGGCGCGGCGGCAGGACCTTTTTTTGTTGCACCAACAGATCGAATCGATACGAGCAAGGCGGACCGCTGCGGCTCTGGCGCCTGCTGAATAGGTGAGCGGGTGGGTGAGTAGGGTGACAGATGTGTCAGCGTGCGATTGAGTATGTCATGGGAGACGGTAAGCAGTAGATGCAAGTGTGAGTCGAGCGGCACCGCATTGGAATACTCTGCGGCTACCTGCCACAAGTAGGGCTGCTTCCCCACGGAAAACTCCGCCTCAGGTGGCGCAGCACCAACGTCGCGTCATCGCATGCTCCTCCCCCCCCCTCCCGTAGCGGATCAGTTCGGATGGGGTGAGAGGTGGTAGAGTTGGGAGGAGCGTTCATAGATGCGGCGTGCCAAGTGAGGGGCACCTTCAGGTGCGCGCCACGGCACGATCAATGGGCCACACTCTTGGCGCCTCTCTGCCGCTCTGCCTCTCGCTCAGGCACGGTGAGCAAGACCTCCTTGGCGACCGCCATGATGTGCTTGAACCGGTCCGGACCCAGAAGAATGCCTCCGAACCAGCGTGTGACGACGACGACGTACCCATCCACCTTCATCTGCTC
This sequence comes from Paratrypanosoma confusum, assembly GCA_002921335.1. Classification (NCBI taxonomy): domain Eukaryota; phylum Euglenozoa; class Kinetoplastea; order Trypanosomatida; family Trypanosomatidae; genus Paratrypanosoma; species Paratrypanosoma confusum. Next base: position 36,199 of record PGOM01000028.1, on the reverse strand, counting down.
CATAAGAAACAGAATCCGTTTGGATGCGCCCGTCTCACCGTCGTCCTCGCTGTCCTGGTGCATCGCACCGGTTTCAGGGTCTGTGAACCGGTAGGCGTAAATTGTCGGGTGGCATGCGACAGCGATGTGCCTCTGGCGGCGGAGATGCATGACCACCTCCAGTACGCTGTCGATCGACTGCACGTATGCCATATGGGCAACAAACTTCGACTTGCGGTCACTGATGGCCGAGCTTGCCCACACGTGAACACTGCATTCCTCCTCCAGTCGCTCGTAGTCGAGCAGCTCGTTCTCATAGCGTTCGTCCTCCTCGCGCTTCTTCGTGTCGCGCTCCTTTTGCGCTGCCACGACCCCGGCGGCCATTTCTTGAGCGACGGTGATGATGTTGGCGAGCATGGGGAATCCCAGCGAAACCGTCTCTTTCACCGCTGTGATCAGCTGACGCTCGTAGTGCGTGACGATTGACTGATTCGGGCCCGCTTCTACCGAAAGCGTCGGGTGGGATGTCTCGGGATACGATCCGTTACGTGGAAGCGATATCTTCAGCTCAAGCTTTCCTGCCAAGCTAACGATGACTGTGTATGGTTCGCCTTCGCACCGCCTGCACTCATCGCAGTACATGCCGACCACCAGGTCAATCTCATCGTTGTAGTCGTCTAGGCCCATCTTCACAGGGGGGAGAAGCGTCTGGCTCCGTCCCTCTCAATGTCCTCGACTACATGTTCCCGCCAGTACGGCGTAAAGGTATGCACAAGTGTCATGTGCTGCATATGGGGTTTTGTGAGGGAGAAATGGGAGAGGAGGGGGGGGGGTGAGGCATTCATGAGAGTTTAAATGTAAGATACAGATTATGACACGCCGCTGCGTGACACACGGCACGATTATTCCTCAGTCACCTGCTTTCACAGAAGCAAGACGACAGATGGAGGAGAAAGACAGAGAGAGAGAGAGAGAGGGCCGGCTGCACCCTCTGGTGCCCCTCATCACGGGTGGTACTACCGCTGCGGATAGCGCACGCCATGGGCCGCACCCTGACCACACTCTCAGCCCCGAGCTGGTGCTTGTGTTGCCAGACTCCCCGCCCTACCTCATGTTGTTCCATCGCAGGTGTTCCAAGAGGTAGAGGAAGGAATGTGGTAGAAAGGCGGGGATGGGAATTGCAATTCGGCGGTTTTTTTTTAGCCTATCACATGAATTAATTGAAGTTTCATTTTGATCGAAGAGAATCGAGGTTGTCGGAGAGGTCCTCCAGCTTGTTGTCGACCTCAAGCATAGTCGATGAGAGGTGGTTCAGGACTGATGACATTTCAGCCCGGAATGAGGCGCTTGTGGAAACGTGGGTGGCAAGCACCTGCTTGATGTCGTTCAAATCCCGCGAGATAATTGCTTGCTGTTGCGCCATTCCATCCAGCTGCTTCGTTAGCCGCGCTATCTCCGTGGCACTGGTAGCTGCGGTAGCAGGGACTCCCTCAACAGTGGCAGTGGGGCTACTGGAGGTCGTGGCTCCCGCGCTATCGGCGCCAGCTTGGCCCGAGGCCGTCGCCTCTGCTCGTACTTGCTCAGGGAACAGTGGGTCAGGAATAGGGAGCTGGTTGTACACGTACCAGGCTCGCTTGATGAAGTACTCGGCGCGCTGCGGCTGGTGGCTGCAGCGCGGGAGTAGGTTGCGGGTCGTGAGGCTGATGCGGTACTGGCGGTGGATCTCCATCACATTAGGGTCAGAGAGGAACGCTCGGTTAACCACGTTCCCCACGACCGAGGGGTCGAGGGTGTCGACATGCTTATCCAAAACACCATGCGGCGTGTAGTGATACGCGTCGCCACGAAATATCAGCAGCGACCGGGGCTCCAGGACGATGGACTGCAGCGGGGTTTCCGAGGCAATCGCACCATTAAAGCGGAAGGTGTCGTTGTAGTGCTCCATCGGCTGGTCATATGGCTGCCTGCGTGGGTAGAATGACATGACCGTTGGTGACGCGAGCGATAAAATGGTGACGTTGGGGACGTAAATGGGCCCATCGCAGTGCGGGCCGATGCCATCACCAGGGTGGTACTCGTGTATGCGGACGCTGTTAGGAAAGGTCACGGGTGTGAAGATCCCGTCATGCACTAGGGTGTCCGTGCACGCCTCCAGCCAGGGCGGCATGTTCGCATCGGACACGAAGCTCTGCTTGCACTCCTCACACATGGAGCAGCCCCACTCCTGCACCGTGCGCTTCTGAAGCGCATTTTTGAGCTCCTTCGGCGTATTCTTGACGATGTCCACGATGCACGCCTCTTCCCTCTCGGAGATGTAGTTGGGGATATAGAAGATGTCGGGTATGTCTCCCACGCGGTACTGCTCTAGGTCGATGTGCGCTGGCTGGGGCCTCGGCGGGCTCCCCAGGAGCGTCGATGAGCTCTCCACCGTACTACGGCGCGTGCGACGCAGCGCCTCCGCGCGCTCCAGATGCGACGAGAGGACGACGCATTTAGGAAATACCTGCTCGAACACCTGGCGCAACTCCTGAGGCGGCTTCCAGGGCGCCGAACTCTGGCTCGGCACCCACGGGTTGAGCTTTGCGGCGTTAAACTGGCCGCTCGCCTCGGTCTTACCGTCCCGGGAGAGTTTCCGCCGCCACATTCCAGCTAGCGAGTACGTTTCGTAATTGCTGCTCTTGGACATGACCAGCTTTACCGCCCCGCTCACCTCGGTCCAGCTGCTGGCGAGAGGTGGCGTGTTGCTCGAATTCTCGTACGAATACGACTCCAGCTGCAATACAAATGCCGTAGAGCCCACCCCAGCGGGGTGGATGCTCATTTGCCCGATGCCATAGCCCAGAGAGCTCGCGGGGCGGTAGTATGTAAACCCGTCATGATCTACAAACAGCTCGCCTTGCAGTTCCTCTGTCATGATAAGCCAGGGTCCGTGTAGATCCGTGCCAAAATTCACATTCCCGACTGGCCGCGTTTCAAGATCACCCAAATCCTTGGCCGGGTCGCCCAAGTTGCCGAAGTCTACGGAGAAGTTCGGCGTACTGTGGTGAAATCCCTTCTCAAGCATCTGCGCGCCAATGGTAGGTGTGTCTGCGCGTGGCGCGTCTGCGGGGAGCGAGCTGGCTGATTGTGACACGCAGCAGCGCCGCAACGTGCAGGGTGCCGCCACTAGGGTCGAGAAGGCGGTCACCGCCTGAAATTTAACGAACCGCCGCATTGTCTTCCCGACGTTGAAGGATGAGGGAAGGAAGGGAGGGGAAAGCCTGGCTCTTCTGTGAGTGGCTGCTCGGCAGTGCGCTTCGTGCCTGTTCAGCGTGCTCCACGAACACGTGTGTATGTTGGTGCTTTCGGCAACTCATGGAACGAGGGAGCAACGTGCGCTCGTAGCGGCGGGGGGTCCCGTGGCATGCCCGAGGGCGAAGGCCCCACCTGGGCGGTGCCTCAGCAGCTGACGCAACCCGGACGGCGCCTCTCCGGCCTTCCGTCCCTCAGACAGCCGTATCGGCGACCTACGTTACACCTCCCCCCTCCGCTCCCCCCAACTCCTCCCGCACACTCGCAAACCCGCACTCACTCCATACCTTCACTGTGGAGGGGGGTAATGGTGGCTGTGGGGGAAGATAAAGCATATTCGCGCGAAGCACTGCATCTATCGATTGCAGATAGGGTAACGCAGCATAGCATGTGACGGACCGAGCAGTGAGACGAATTAGATGGGGTGGAAC
>PGOM01000028.1:0-29180 GCA_002921335.1 Paratrypanosoma confusum | reverse complement strand
GGGGGGGGGGGGGGTTGGTAGGATTTCCTACGGCATGCTGGGGCCGTGGGGTACAAAGGCGAGGGAGGAGCTGGGCGATGGCCGTGGCTGCCCGGCTACGTCTCGAGTGCGGCCAGAAAACCGCGCACCTCGTCGACGCACTCGGCGAACGCGGCGTCGTCCACCAGCGAGCAGCAGTGGATCTCTGCGATGCAGTTCGGGTCGCGTCGCACGGTGGAGATGGCCGCGCGCACACTGGACTGGCGCCACTGCACCACGTCCTGGTTGACCCCAAAGAGAAGCACCGCCATGCCGAACAGCAGCACCCTCTCAACAGCTACGAAGCAGTGCGCCACGACGGCGAGAACCGCTCCGATCCAACTGGGTCCGCGTCGCTCCATTCCATCAACGGAGAGAATGTGCGTCGGATGCAGCTGATTCGACACCGTTTCCTTCACCGCTAGCGCTGTATACACGTAGTGCTGCATGCGCGTGAGGAGGTCGCTCCCACTGCGGCACTCGCGTGGTGTCACGCGGCTGGCATTACCAAACCCTTCCTCGATGTTCCCCAACGTCCCTTGCGAGTGGTCACTCTGACACGAGCTGCGATGTGCCCGCGACTGCTGCTTCGACAGCACCGTACCGATCAGTATCGTCTTGCACGAATCGGGCGTGCCGACGAGGCCCGCGAGGCGCAGCTCGTCGTACCACGTGACCAGGGCAGCAGCGCTGGACGCCGACGCGCGGTTGTACATAAATATGACACCGTCAAAGTTCAGCTCTTCCAGCACTGGCCGCCGAGTCGAGAACCCGAACAACCGGCTCCCGCCAACTTCCAGAAACTCGACCGGAATGATTCCCACAGCAGCGGAGTTGGTCGACGCGCCGCAACCGGAAGCGTTCAGTGATGCCTTTGCTATGCAAGTGATCGCTTCAACGTGGAAAGCAACGGTGGACGGCCAGTGCGTCGAAGGCAGCTCGTGGTCTAAGCCCGCCCAGCACCGCCCATCCCCGCTGCCGGGTTCGAGGCACGTTGGCAGAGTGCAGCACGCCCTCCAGAGGCGCTTCAGAAACAGTGTTTTGCCGACGGCAGTGTCGCCCACCACTAGCACGCGGACCCTGCCACTTGTAGCCCGGCGAGTCGAGATACCGTCAGTAGGGGTGGCATGCCGCACCTGCAACGGCCCATTCGCGTACGACCCGCTGCCCTCACCCACCCGCGGTTCCGTAGCGCCTCGTCGTGAGGTATGGCGCAGACTCGGACCGTTCCGAGGGGCGAGGGTATTGAAGCTGTCCGAGTTCATGCGATACATGCTGCTACCACCTCTCTACCGCACCATCTCGCACCAAATGTCACTTTCAGCTCGAGTCCCTTTTTCCGCAAGACTTCCTTCTCGGGCACGCTAACGCCACCAACTGCTGTTGGGCGGTACCTCGTTACTGAGTAGATGTGTGTGTGGGGGGGGGGAGAGGGGTAGGAGGGGAAGGTCAGCAGGGGTTGTGCCCCACAGAGGTGCCGCCAGTGGAGTACCCCAAAGCCAATGGCAAGTGAAGAAGTGCCCAGCCTGCAGGGTCTGATGGCCCATGGCAACGCCCCCGCCCCTGCCATACTACTCAGCGCACTCCACACGCGCCGATGGAGGCCATCACGAGTGTCCACCCGTCCGTCGTGTCGCTTGGACTGACCTCCTCTAGCTTCCAAAGCGCGCCACGACCACCTCGCTGCTTCTTCTTCTCGTATCCAAAGCGGAGGCCTAGCTGAGTACGGACCCTCGAGTGGGCAAGTAGGCAGAGAGTGATAGAATTGGCCGTGGCAGGCTCGCCCCCGGGTCGCCCTACGCATTTTCCGCGTCGGTGGGGTCGACTGCTCGCCAGATTTTGACCGACTTGTCGCTCTCCGCCGTGAACAGGCGCGTGCCGGAGGTATCAAACACCATGGCATTCACTCCTCCCTCGCCGGGCAGCGTCCCTGGGAGCGACTTCGTCTTCGACGCCTGGAAGAGCGTTTGGCGCGTCCAATCATAGAAGTACAGGTGCCCGTCTTGACTCCCGACTGCGGCCACGTTCCGTGGGCTGATGGCACAGCACGTCCAACGCCGCTCCGCTTCCACGTCCAATGATTCCATTTTCTGCGTTCGCTTCCACTCACTAGGCAGCTTGGCGAGGTGCAAGCCGCTCGGAAGGGCCCACAGGCGCACCGTGTCGGCCGCGCAGGACAGCATCCGCCCATCTGCAGGGTGAACGGCCAGACCGCGCACTGGCTTCTTGTGCCGGCTAAGGCGCGCGATGGCCTTGCCAGCGGCCAGATCCCACAGCTGAAGCATACAGTCACTTCCTCCTGACACCACCTGCGGCTCCATTTGCTGGGTGCACACCGTCATGACGCTGTCGGTGTGGCCCGTCATGACGTGCACCGCCTTTGGCGAGCGCAGGTCCCACACTCGGACCGTTTTGTCACGGCTGCCACTGAACACGAGGCCCAGCTTTGGGTGCGCCGCGATGCAGTGCACAGCGCCTTTGTGGCCGTTGAACTCGCATTTAGCAATGTTCTTCTCGAGATCCCAACACTTTACCGCATGGTCGTCGCTGCCGCTGAACATCAGATGCCGGTCAGAGCTGAAGGCAATCGCGCGAACGCCCTCCTTGTGTCCCGTCAGGTTCATTTGAAGCGCCCCACTCGTCACGTCCCAGACTTTAATTACGGAGTCCCCACCGCCAGTCGCAAACCACAAGTTGGAGCTGTGTACTGCGGCGGCCCAGACCCACCCCTGGTGGCCTACGAGTACCTTACTGAGCTTCCACTTTGGCAGTGGCTTCTCGTCAGGAACGGTGGCGGCTACCCCACCGACAGCTAGCGCTTTGTCCCGCAGCGCTCGCGGGTCAACTGAGACAATAGCGCCGCTTGACGAAGTGTCAGCTCTTCTGTCGCCCGCACCCGGAAACACCTCTGCGCCGTCCTGCCGGTCGCGTTTCCGTAAAACGCCGGTCGCCTCCAGCGCCGTGCCAACCAGACTGGGATTCACTGTCGCCGCTGCAGCGACTGGCACCCCCGGAGTGCCTGTGGCGGTGGACAGCTGTGAGTTATTGCCGTCGTGGCTGCGCTCAATCCTCAGCTGACCCGCCACACCCACAGCTGACGGCGGTGAGCTGGGGCCCCGCACACCTGGGTGATGGGAGCCGAGAGGAGGCGGTGCCGCAGCGGGAAACGTCGAACGCAGCAGGACGCTACGGCGCAACACCCACGCATCGTTCTCATCGCTCGGCAGCAACAGCTTGGCGGAACCAAAGCTCGCACGCGCACGCTCCGCGTTGGAGGCTGCTAGGTCGACTGTGCTTTGCATCCTAATCTGATCCTCCACAAGGCAAATGTAGACACGACCGCGAATTCCACGGATCGCCCCCCGCTCACTCGGTTCCATCCCCCCTCCTCCCCGGCACAATCCCCCCTCCCCCCCATCACCACAGTGTACTCCATCACCACTGACACACGGTGAGTGCACGGGATTCGCTGCAACCGATGAGCGCAGCAAGCAGACACTCACCATCGGATTCCTCGGGAGCTTGCAACGACGGCTGCCAGCAGCTACGTTGCTTCGGCGTGCGGTCGGCAGTGTGCCTACCCAGCAGCATACTTGAGATGCACTGCTGCAGTCCGACGCAGTCCAACCGTTCCTCTCGGCACGCCAACCCTCTTCACCAACTTTCGCCCTTCGCAGCACCCGGCAGGATTGAAGGCTCCTCGCACGCGGCCGATTCATCCTTCGCTGCTCTCTTTCCTGCGAACCCTCTTCCTCCAAGACTTCTTCTTCCCTCCAAAGTTGCATTAGCTCAGAGAAGGGGCTCTATCCGCGCTAGCATCGTCTTCTGCGGAGTCCTCTTGCAATGCTCGGAGCGCTGTGGCCGGGTCGGAGTCGGGACCAGAGGCTGCACGGCGCCTAACGTTGACTTCTAAGTCGTCCGCTTGCCCGTCAAGAGGAGTGCCCTCGAGCAACTCTTGCAGGAGAGTTTTTGTGTACGGTACCGGCTCGAAACCATCGCTGGCCATGGAAGCGAAAACTCTTTGAGCCGGCTCCACTGCTTTTGCGGCCACACAGGCACCTAGAGCACTGTTGTACGTGATGTCATTCGGCCGCACGTTTGTAGAATTCCGCATCTTCGACAGGAGGTGCACAGCCGCGTTCCACTGGCCAGCCCGACGGCATCCATCGATCGCTGATGTGTACGTAAAAACGTTTGGAGCAATTAGGAGTTCCTCACAGTCGTGAAGCACCATGATGGCCTTTTCCCACTGTGCGGCGCGCGCACATGCATTCACTAGTGCGGTCATGGTTCGCACGTTCGGGGGAACCGCTGAGATGCGCATGTGCGCGAAAACACGCAGCGCGAGGTCCGGCTTCTCGGCGCCAGCACAACACGTTATGAGAGAGGTGTAAGTGTACACATTCGGTTGAACATTTTGCTTCACCATGTGAGAAAACGCGAGCATCGCCGCCTCCCATTTTCCGGACCGGCCGCAGCCACTGATCACCGTAGTGTAGTGGAATACATTGCTGTTCACAATCTGAGCCTGCTGCAACTGAGCAAAGGTAGCGATCGCGGCATCCCAGTTGCCGCTCCTAGAGAGTGCGGTGAGCTCATCTGTGAGCCAGCGCGACGCCCAGCCGACCATCCGACCCTGAGAAAGAGACGCCATACCGCTGTGGTGAGAAAGGGTACAGAGAAGGGTAGGAGTGGGATGGAATGCAAGCACTTTCAATCTGCCAACAGTTTTTGTGGTTGTGGCGGAAGGGGTTCCGTTGACACTGGAGAGCAATGCGGGATCGTCAGATCGTGGTCAGGCAAGTTCGTGCCAAGCTCATTGCCAACTGTGGCCTTCGGCGGATGCGTTGCGGAAGGAGCCCCCCACCCCCCAAACACTCGGATGCATGCATGCCAAACACGCTCTTCGGTCTATTGCCACGTCAGGTATGCGCCGCGGACCCGCGGGTGAATGCACACCCTGGGCCGCCCGCTCTTTTCCCTCCTGCTGTCCACTGTGCCAATGCATGTGATTCCAGCCCGTATCCCTGAGATCGGCGGTGGTAATCACGACCCAAGGCGGATGCCGAGGCGCGTCGTACCTGCCCGCGAACATGTAAACGTTCATATTCGAGGCAACATCAGGAAAAGCCGGTGTGACGCAATGACGCGAGAAGACCTTCGGAATTGAACGGATCGACAAACCCGTCCCGATCGCGCTGGAGAGACCTCCGAGGATGACCGTCCTGCGCGGCGGAAATTTTCGGCTTCGCGCGCCGAGGTCCTACGAGAGCTACTGCCGTTGTCTCACTGTGTAGGCGCGGTCGCAGGTGTTCCTCACGAACCTTGCTCTGGATGGCTTGACGCTCCCCACCGCTCACTGCACCGTTGTGGCCCGAGAGCTCTAATGAGCAACCAGCTGTCTCCTGGCCTAAGCGACTGTACGACTCCCGGGAAGTCGACCGGGATTCCGGCCCGGGAGAGCGCCGCGATTTTCTACCACGGGATTCATGCGAAAGGCGGAACGGCTCGATGACGGTGAAACTGGGTCCGTTGAGCGGCATACCTTTACCAAGACTATTGTATCGCTCTTGTTGCTCCTGCTGTCGCCGGCGCGCGTCTTCCTGCCGCTTTAGGTAGAGGTCCACCCCGGCAATGTTTTCTATCGGCATCGGCATCGTGGACGATTCATGCGGCGACGAGTGAGGCTTCGACTTCTTCCGCTCGGTGGGTGGTGTCTCAGCTCTCCGTTCGTCCACAGGCTTAGAATCATGCGAGCCTATGCGGGTCCGAGGCCGAAACGTGCATTCCAGCAGCTCTTCCACCTCCTTAGAGCACTGGATCTTCTTCAGATTCAGCTCCTTGCGTTGCAGCGCGGACATCTGCCGCTGGTAAAAGCGATCGGCTTTCTTGCGATCCACGGGGTTGACGGACCGGTCACCTCCAATGGCAGGGTTCTCCTCGGACCGATGGGGCTCGCCGCTGGACGCCACCGCATCTCGCTTGGTGTCGCGGGTTTGGCTGGAACTAGTTGCACGGATCCCCAGGTCAGTGGGAGCCCCTGCCACCTTCGGGTGACCCAGCCGAGGCTCTGTGAGGCGTTTGACAACATCTTTCTCACGGTTGAGCTTCGCAGCTACGACCGTCGAGCCTGGTGAAATGATTGGCTGGAAAGTGCACTGTTGCAGAAGTAGCTTTTCCTCCAGGCGGCGCTTTGCCTCCCGCGAGATCTCACTTCTCTCGTAGTATAATCTATTGACTTGCTCTTCAATTCGGTCCTGCACAGCAGGGCCGCTGGAAATGGCCGCGCTCGCGGACTGCGACCGCGAGAACTCTCGCTTGCGCTCTTGCTCCAGCGCACGGCTCATGCAGCGCTCGTGCTCTTCCTTGACTCTCTGGTACTCCTCCTGCCGCTCTACAAAGTCCTGCTTAAAGAGCGCACCGTGGTGCCCGGTCTGAATGTACGACACGCTACGTGGATTGATAGCGGGCTGGTAATACTCACGGCGTGCTTCTTCGCTCATTTGTTCTGCCCGCCTCCGCTCCTTTTCCTTCAGCTGCCACATGGCCTTCTCATAGAGCTCCTTACCGCGTTCGCTAGAGGTCGATCGGCCAGCCCCGTGGTCGCGCTGCCGGTTCAGCTCAACCAGCGACGCAGAAAGAGAGCAAATCGTTGGCTTTGCGACACACTGCCGCAGCTCGGCACTCCGAGCGCGCTGGATCGCCTGCTCGCGCTCTTTGACGAACTTGTCGTTTCTGTCCAGAAACGCCGTAACGGTTTTTTTGTCAGCTTTGATGGCGCTCGGGCGAAAAAAGTTTCGGACCTGCTCCGCCTCACTGCGCTCGCGCTGCTGCTGCCGGTACCGAAGCGATTCCTCGACGTTGCGTCCGTAGTGCAAGAGGCGCTCCTCGACGGAGATGTTGTCTGGGTGCTTTAGCACCTTGCGGTAGTCTGACTTTCGGTTAACCCGTGGGCGAAACTGGCGCCGTTCCTCCTCCGCTAAGTCCCGGCAACGTGCAGCCTCTGCCTCCTCGCGCTTCGCCTGCTGGATCTCCATGTGCTTAAGCAGCCTCTCCTCGACGGGTAGCTGCTGCAGCGAGCTCCGCTCATCGAAGCATCTAGAGGCACCTGCGTTTCCGAAAGTGGCACGTCGGTTGATTCGCGGCTGAAACGGACACATCACCGCAAATTGAGCCGCCATTTCCCGTGAAAGCCGCGCCGACTTGGCTTGGCTCAGCTGCTGCTCCATCGCCGAACGCTCCGCGGTACCGATCCTGCTGTATGCCGTACACTCTGGTGCGCGAGCGCCAGACTGCGAGCGACCCTTAGCGTCTCCAGGGTCACTGCTTCGAGCAGACCGCGGTGGCCTACATCCTTGCTCAATTGCTACCTGCGCCGGCTGCGCACGCTGGACGTCTTCGTCCATCGCGTCGTCCTCAGCGGCTGGGCGGGTGATGATGAGCACGGCAGAGCCGACCGCCCGTCCAGTCCTACAAATACGTCGAATCCGCAGTATACTGAGGAGAGGGGGGAGAGGAGGGGGGTAAGCCGTTCCCAGCGACGGCAATAGCTTCAGAGCAGCGTCTACTGAGGGGATGGCAGTGCTAAACCAGGTTGTAAAACAAAGAGATTTTAGTGGTCGCTGTAACACGTGAAGCCGCAGAAGCAAGCGCGGTACCAGGAGTTCGTGAAGTGGGGTGCACGTCTTCATTGCCGACACTGTTGCCCTACACTCCTCCAGCACGTCACATTCCCAGATCGCATTTGCCGGGGGCCACCACAGTGCTGACCGTCCGCCTGAAGCGACATAAAACCGTGACCTTCCCCGCCGCACGAAGTCAGTTCAGCTACAGCGGTGGGGAGCGGGATGAGGCGGTGAAAAGCGATGGGCACCATGCAAAGGGCTGGGGTGAGAGGTGGGTGCAAAAGCAGTAGTGGTACATGGCTCGGGCCCAGTGGGTCCCGCGCATTCTGCTTGTCTCCACCACTTCACAAAAAAGCCGTACCTCAGCTGTCCACCACGAAAACGTAAACGTTCGCACGTGTCTCAATGAGACGAAGGGAAGCACACGTACCTTCCCTAACACACGCTGCGATAAGCCAGTTGTACAATACATGTTTGAGTGCCTCCAGGCATCACACGGCACTCCAAGTAGCTGGTAGAGGTGACACCAGCACTTATTCGTCAGATTCGACCACGATTTCCCTCTCTCATTCTCTGATTCATATTCTTTCTCCATCTGGCGGCACATTAGCGTTGCGCTTCATGCCCCCCTACCACTGCAGCCAGTCTCGTGCGGGCCTACTTCCGTGTAACCGTTCCCGTTCTGGTTGTCGTTTTCTCATGTCCACCCCGCACTTCGCTTTCCCATTCCATTCCAAGAACCGTTGCATCGAAAGTAAAAAAAAATAAAAATAGCGCACTAGCCCTCCTTAATGCAACCATAGTCGACATTGTAGAGAAGTGATGCAGCCTTTTTCTCGGCTTCAATGGCAAGACGCTCTTTTTCTTGTTGCAGGGTATCGCGCAGCTCGTCCAGGTCACGAAGGAAGCTGGTGATCGCCATGGCATGTGCTGCCTCTGCAGTTTTCAGCAGGCGGCGGCGTTCATCACACGTGTCTGTGAAGTAGGATACAGTGATGAGGTTAGCGTTCTCAGTGGCGCTCCGCACCATCGCTTCCATCTTCCTCAAATCCTCCTGGGGTGGGTTGTACCTCGTCTGCAACGCTATCATCAGGAGCAGAGGCACCCGCACTGCACCAACCGCGGCACAGAGGGTTGCAGCGTCGTCATGCTGCGCTGGGATCCATACAGCCTCTTGAAGCGTCAGAAACCCTCCCGAGGCCACGCGGGCCGGTGTGACCGGAATGTCGTAAAACTGCTTCATGGTGCTGACGTCCTCCCCGTGGTTCTGAGCGACCAACTCGTACGCCTGCTTGAGGCACGCCTCCCGCGCTTTCGCTGCGAATACTCCAGACTCCGTGTCGGTTATGATACCATGCAGAATGACTCGCGTGATGCGGGAGGCATTCTGCCCCGCACGGAGCACCTCAAGAGCGACCTGGACGCCCGTACTCGTGGCAAAGAGCGCGATTTCCTTCATCCCATGCTTTTGCAGGAGGATTCCGATCAAGTCATCGACCGCCTCCGCATCGAGGACATGGTCATTACAGCTGTAGCCAACATTCGAGCTAGGCACCTGCATCTGTGCGAAGCACCAGTTTCCCTCAAGTTCTTCTGCAAGCAACGGAAAATACGGTAGTGAGAAGAAGCTTTCGCACTGTCCGCCAAACCAGAGGACGCATCGCGACGCCGAGCCGCAGAGAAAGACTGGAATCTTCCTATACGGGTCACTGTAAAAAGTGAACAGCTTTCCCTCCTGCATCATCGGTAGTAGGCTTTGCGTCGCGTGAGCGTTCTCCTGTTCAGGGCGACGCTACAGCCTCTGGTCCCTCACACGTGTCTGAACACACAGTCAGGCGGAGCCGAAATTTCCCCAGGCCAAGAGAAAGAGAGCTGGGCCTCTTCTTCCTCTTCGTAAAAACGCCGCTAGAGCCAACGACAACGTGTTCGAACGCTCGGTGATGAATCGGTCCGGTCCTTGCCAGCGATGGAACAGGGAGAGCGTGGCTAGCCACGGATCAGGTGCTCAAGCTTCTGTGGCAGTGCTCCTGTGAGTATGCAACAGAGCACGTCAACACTGGGAAAGGACAGAGAGAGAGAGAGAGAAAGAAAGAGAGATTGAGAGCTGCCAGTGATCTCGATCGTCAGAAGAGCGCCAGCATGCCACCCGCATGATTCGCTTGCGGGCAGAGCTGTGGGGCAATGTGAAAAGCAGCTGCCCCGTGAGCGGAGGCACTGGTCGGATCACCATCGGCTGACACCCCGTCGGTTGCGCTAAACAAGCTTCCACACCAATCTCTGTGCTGTGGGTGCCACGGGCCACTCCCGCCGTTACCACGTCCTTCCTCCGTCGCATCAGCGGCTATGTAAAGGGGCCCTGTTACTGCTCTCTTGACTCAACGGCACCACGTTGAAGGAGAACGTGCAGCTCCTGCGGCATTTCGGGGGTCACCTCTTTCACAAACTGCGTGAGACGGCCTGCCAGGGCGCGGTACACGAACCCTTCCTCGCAGTGCAGCCGCATAAGGTACCGATTAGCTCGCTCAACCTCCGCCAAGCTCATGGCGCGCGCCATGGGGGCAATGTGCGACGCCAAGACCTTCACCATGGCTGTAGAGCACTCCCCTGTGATGCATAGCCCGATGAGGATAGGCTCCAGCAGCGACCAGTCTTTAAATCCGTAGCGGAAGCTCACCTCAGCCGCGAGGGTGTAGAACTCAGGATCCGCGTACCCCAAATTTGCCAGTCCACGGGTAACCGCAGCAAGTTGGCCGGGACCCATGAGATCAACGCGGATGCGGGCTTGCTTCCCGAAAAGCTGCACGATAGAGTGCTGACGCGCCGGTGGGTAGAGACCAATCGCATCGGCAATATCGCCCAACTGGTTCGGAGAAAGAATGCGCGTGCACTCTGCAGCACGGTCGAGCAACAGTCGCATGAGAAAGTCAGACTCATGGGGAACTAAACTGCAGATCTCAATCACTGGCGCTAGGTTTCGCGGGTCCATGGTCTTGGCGTACTGGGAGGCAACTGAAGCCATGGTGGCGAACATAGGCTGCGACAGAAGGTTCAGCTGCTGCAGGGCAGTAAAAGCCTGCACGAAGTCGCGCTCCGAAAGGTCGACGGCAACTTCGACGAGGGCGTCCGCGTAAATCTCGATGTGCTCCCGTCGACGGTACTGCAGCGAGACAAAACACACCAGGTAGCCAGTGAGCAGCACCGAGTCCATGTTTTCCACATTTTCAAGCCCCGCCTCCACCACTTTGGCGAATGTGTTGGAATACTTAAGCCCGGCTGCGTCTAACGCGCGAAGGGTGTTGATGTAATCCTCCGGGTGAAAGTCGCCAAGTCGACTTTCGACCAGCTGGAACATCTGCAGTAGGATAACGTGCTGAACCCCTGGGCAAAACGAAAGGCTCATGACGCAGGTTGAAATGTCGAGGGGGCCGAGGTCGTCGCTGGTGTTGAGCACGCGCTTGGCAAGCTTCCCCAGAAACTCTGTATCGGTGCACTGCAGCTTCGCCAGCTCTCGTATCGCCATCGACAACTGGGTGGGGCTGAATTCGTCAAGGAGAGGCCCCATGTGGGTGAGGCACTGCGCCATTTTGCGCTCATCACGCATCTTCGTGATCGTCATGGAGCGCAGCACATGAAGGAGCGTTTCGGGTGAGATGGCCTCCTCGTCCTCCGGAACCGCCACTTCCTTGGGTGAAATGTTGATGTTCACCTTGCGGAAGGTTTCTGCCACTAGGGCTGTTTGGAACGGCGTGAGCACCGACTGGTCGCTACGCTCAAACGCGGAGGCCAGGCCGCGCATGAAGTCGGGGTCCTGAGACATGCCGATATAATCCATATTAAATGCGGTGGTGCACACCTGGTACACGTCCTGCGCGTTGAACTCCACCAGGTTCAGCTTCACACGGTTAAAGATGTGCTCCAGCACCGCAGGGCGCCGGTGCACGGCGAGCGCGGCGGGTATCGCCACACCAAGCGCACTTTGGAGCATTTGCAGCGACCTCGTCTCTACCCCGTCCCGTTCCGCACCTTCACCGTCGGGTGCCCAACGCCGCCACCGCCGCTGCCGCCCGAATGAATCCGAACGCACGCAGGCTATGCTACCCTCGCCCCTCCCTCCACACACACACACACCGCTGAGGCTGACCACGCGACGCGATTGCCACTCCTTCTACTTTTCAGCGGTTGATCCTTCGGCTGTAGGGTCTGGGTTGCTACCCAACCTCGCATAGAGAACGACATTTTGCCTAGCAAGACGGGGAGGAATGAATTGCTGGTAAGACGCAGTTCGAGTTAGAGCACCCGAAGGTGTTTATGCAGCAGCTTATCGGGGCCTTATCCGTCGTCCATGAGCCAGGTAAACAAGCCATGGTCATCTAGGACCACGGGCACACGCACACAATCACGCACACCAGATTGACACAGTTTCACTCCATCGTAGCTTGTAAGGTCACCCCTTCTCTTCCCTGGGAAGATGGTAATGGGGCCAGCCACCCGTCCTAAGACCCGCTAGAAGTAGTCGTCAGCAGGGTCGCTTGTGCGGCCACGGGAGTGCCGTCGACTACCAATTTCGCGCTGAAGCTGCTTGACCCTACTAAAGAGCTTCTGGTGGACGTTACGGTCCTCGACTCCGAGTCGCAGCAGGTCTTTCTTCAGCAGCTGCACATTCTCATCTGAAAGGCTCGGCGCAAGCATGAGGATGCCACGGGAGATCACTGACTGGGCCCGTGTGTCGCGGGCCACAACGGGTGTCAGCAGTGAGAGCATCTCGTGTAGCGCTTGGAACGAACGAAATCCGCCCCGCGCCGTAAGGAGCGTCTCTGCAAGCACGAAGAACTCATCTGTGAAGTGATGCAGCTGCGACATGCTGATAATAATCTTCTCCAGTGATTCCCCATCAAACGAGTCACTCCGCAGAGACGCAGCGAAGGATAGTGACGCAGTTCCCGCATGGCCACGCGCAGGCGGATACCCGGAAAGCACGTCGAACAGAAAGACGACCTGAGCTTGCGAAAGACGTCCGGCATCATCTGCGATACGGTCGAGCAGCTTATTCATGATACTTGCCGTATCGCAGCTGCACACCGAGAGAATATCAACGAGCTGGTCGATGTTGCGAATGTCCATGGTTGCCACGAGGTTCTCCACTCTGCGGAGCACTGCTACAAACCCCTCCGACGACGTCGGCATCTGCAGATCGATAGTCGCCTGCAGGATGTGCAGCAAGTCGCGCTCGGGCACGCTGTCCACGACGCGTGGCAGGTCTGCGACGATGGCACTCGCTGCAGGGGTGCGTTGAATAGAGTAGCGCGCGAGGGCACCAAGAGCCGCACGATGAAACCCTCCGGACGTGACCTCAGGCAAGAGCTTCACCGCCTTCGCCACGAGCTTTGGAATGAGTCGCGTCGGCGCCGAGGAGGTTTGTTGCTGCCGCTCTAATGCCTGAACCATCAGCTGGACATCAGCGCGAGTCAGGTCCCCCACGCGGCCCTCGATCTGGTTGACAATGGCCACCAGAGAGTCGTGGGTGTTCAGCCTCATCAGGTTATGGTACACGCGACACGCGTCGCTGAGGGTGAACTTGGGTGCGAGCTCACAGCAGCGCCGGCTAAGCAGGGCGGTGAACTTGAAGTCCTTGTAGTTGACCATCGCTAGGTACTTGGTGAGGCGCGAAATTTGCACCTCGCTCATTTTGCGCAGCTGTAGTGCGAGGGCATCGCAGTGAGCGCAGATTCTGGCCATATCATCCGTCCCAACGAAGCCCGAGCCCTGCGTCTCGTGGACAATCTCCTTTATGGCAGAGAGTCGCGCCTCGACGGTTGGGTCCTCATCACGTGGGCCCACGACGGTTGCGGTTTCAGGTCCAGGGACTCCAACCGGAGGGGTCTGCGGGTGGGCTAGGTCGGCACCGAGCACAGGCGCAGTCGCCGAGACCTCTGCGAGTCCTCCCAAAGAGCGATCCACGAAAGCTGCCTGAAAGGGAGTTAGCGCGTTCTCATCAAGCGATCGGCGCTGGTCCACGAGGGCTTGGACGAACGCACCGTGCTGCTTCAGCCCAAGGGCATCCTCCTTTTCGGCCAGTAGCACACACAGCTTGTAGATATCGTCGGCCTGAAGGGATATGCGCCGCCTTGCAACTGCATTGATGACCTGCGTAAGTGCACTCGCTGCCTTGACGGGTTGCTGGTCGCATAAGTTCGCATGCGAGGATGTGGAGAGGCTCAACCCATGAGCACTAAGACACGACGGTCGCTTCGCCAAGACTGCTCTGGAGCTGCGGAAGACTCTACGGAGCATCACTCTCAGCGCCGCCGTGAAGGGCTCAGTCACTACGGAGTCCCACAGCCGTGCCCACTCGACGACGCCTTTCGCCGCAGGGAGCTACTCATACACCACAGATAGGGGCAGGCGAGGCGCACCACGAAAACTTCAGAGCGCGCTGGGGTTGGCTACGCGACTACCCTGTGCCGCGTCACCTCAATTCCATCTTTGCAGAGTACCCCGGCCCCGCCTGCCGACCAAGAGCAATGGAGGATTCAGAGCGAAATTCTGGAATTTCCGCACAGCTGCAGGTTCTAGAAGGTACCACTCCACTCCTCGTGCCCAGTCCTGCACCTTGAAGCCGAAGGTATCATCGGCACTGCACCCATTTCCGCAGCTCCTTTGCTGGTACCGGTCCCACCTCCGCCGCTCCCCACCGCACCCACCATTGCGACTCAGCTTTACGGACAAGGGGGGCTGAGGTGATGAGCGGCCTCCTCACCCCTCACTCTACAGTTCGGCATACATACTGCAACCTACACCCACGGCTGGTACAGCAGTCGACTAGAAACGTTGACAGGAATGTCAGCGAACGGGGGCACACTGCTCTTCGTCTTCGTTTCAGAGAGGCTATCGAGTCCAAGGGTGGTTTGCTTCTTGGCCTCCGTGTCCGTGATGCAGCACCCGTCACGCAGCGTCGGGGTCGAGTACATCATCATGAGGATTGACGATGTAAAGTAGTAGTAGAGAATCATTATGATGAGCGCAGGGATCGCGATAGCCCAGTACCTGTCAGGGTAGTAGGTGATCTGCATCGCGTGAAGCGTCTCCTCGGGGAACGTCGCCCACAAAAGGTACGCTGCGGCACCAGCCATTGTGAGTAACCACGCAATAAAGCCATTGATGGCAATGTGGTGGCGTTTATAGTCCATTTAGCTTCTGCACACACGGGCATCTATTACCATGACGCCTCCGCCCGAGCCGCTCACCCTCCAAACGTCCAAAACACCGTTTGCATTTACCTCCTCCCCACGCGCCGGCTCTGTGCCGGTGAAGCTGACGCGGTGTTACGGTGAGGAGTCACCCAAAGGCCCATCTTCCCCCACCCCTACTCAACGAAGGAGAGAATGTGATATGGCGGCAGAGGGGCAGAAATCCATTCCCTACCGCGCTTGTGGTTGCACCACGTCAGCATCACCCAGTTGATTTGTACAACGACTAGAAGGTATCGAAGCTTCCACTCACACACGTTGTATCTCGGCAACAGCCATCGTGGTGGAAGGAGGCGAGGGTAACGCAAAGCCCGCCAGCATGCTCTCAGCCACTCTTTTTACTGTATCGATGCCACAAAAAAAAAGAAGAAAGAGACACAAAGAGAGATCAGACAGAAAGGTTTGGATGGACTTGGCGCCTTGTGGTGAGAGCGCTTCAGACAGTGAAGAAATTTCGGTTATGCGGGTTTACCCAGGAGAATGAAAGGAATGTAGGCTAGCGGCAACCGAAAATGTGAAGTCGGCTATGCCGTGATTTGGTTTCGTCATCGACCACGCGAGCCGCTCTCGCCACCTCGGCTGGAATGACGACGGCGTCGGCTTCGTGGGGCTGTTGCCCTGCGACGCTCTCCAGCTTTGTGAACGATCGCCTACTAACGTCGAACCGGTAATAAACAGCCGGGGAAGTCCCACGGCCTTGGCAAGCCTCGGCACCCCAAGAGAGCGGACCCACGCCGTAGAGACGGTGCAACGTTAGTGTTTCGGGGTTACAAATGTACAAACCTCTGAACTGCACATCCCCGTCCACAGGTAACGCGACGTGCACGAGAAGCCTGGGCGGATATTTCAGCGATTCGGGCATAGTTTTGCGGCTCTTTCGCAGTCCATCTCGTTCCACGGAGCCAGCAATTTTCTTCACCGCTGCCAGCCGCCTCGCGTTGGCCTCTCCAGCTAGCAGTGTTGTTTCTAGGGAGCTAAGGACACGCGCGTAGTTGACGAGGTAGGTCCTACGTACCTTGCTGCTCTCTGTCATTGTTGCCCCTGGATCCGGCAGTGGAGCCTGCGGCTGACTGACCTCTCGTCGAGTTCGACTCGCTGGGCTTCCTGGCAAGGAGCATGGCCGGGACGTGGGGCGTGGCGGGGTTTCACACGCGCCGCTCAAAGTGGCGACGTCCCCACCCACACCAGCTGCTTCTCCCCGAGCGGGACGCCCAACAACGCGGCTACGCGGGATCGATGAAAGCCGTGTCTCAGCCGAGGAAGGGGTGTCATCCCGTCTGGCCTGCGTTGGCCGACAGAGTGAGCTAGAGATAGGAGAGCTTTTCGGGGGATGCCTACTTCCCACGGTCCCCATTGAAGGGACTTCGGTCCGATCGATCGGCGGAGCTGACGCCGTCTCGCAGCTGCTCTTGCTCCCTTTGCGAGACCACGATCGTGCGGTAGAATCTGGCGTATCTGCACCGCCTCTTTGCTCGTTGGCCTTCACCACAGTGGAAACTATTTCGCCACCCGTTTTGCTTCCAGGGCCAGAGGCATGGCTCTCCACGTATTCGACGTCGTCAAAGAGGTCGCAAACTACGTCAGCCGGATGTAACGACTCCAGCCCCGAACACTCTGTTACGGGCCCAGCACGGGTTACATCGTTTGCAGCAATATGTTGACCCATTGCGGCCCCTTCCACGCTCTCCAAAAGATTGGTTTCGCCAACGCCATCAGTACTTCGCCATGAGGTTGGGCTGCATTCTGTGATACTTGGAATGCCACCCTGAAACATTCCAGCGTGAAGCTTCCGTATGATTGAGTGCACGTGGGCTTGCTGCCTGTGAACTAGCCACCGCGCGTGGTGGTACTTTTCCTCCAGAGACACAGCATGTACCGGGGTTCCCGGAAGGTCGACGGCATCGGAGAGCTCTTGGATGAGTGCAGCAATGCCATCTGTGTCGAGCGACCCTTGGGCGATGGCTGCGCCTCGGCTGGCCCCAAAAACGCTAAGCCTCCCGGTGGAGGCCTGTAGCACAGCACCCTCTCCACCCTGCTGCCGCACCTCCATCACGCGGAAGAAGTCAATGCTGTAGGTCAGCACACTGACGGGACTGCTGCCGCGCCTCAGCACGCCTTCTGAGCATCCATGTCGCACGGGAGATACACTTCGCTGAGGCACAAGTGCACCGCTAAAACCACTCAAACCATGGGGACCGGAAGACCTCGGAGCATCTCGCGATTCGTCTAGCGCGGCAGAGGTAGCGCCGTCTCCCGCGCCCTCAATGCTCAGCGACGCACCAAACGAATGGCGCTGGGCGTCCTCCAGCTCCGAAACCCGCAGCGACGAGGGCGAAGACACGGCCCATGGAGCCGCACCACTACCAAGCCCTTCTTCGTGCTCGAGCAGTACTGGTGGTGCCAGAATGAGTCCGTATCGGCCTGATAGTGAGCCAGAATGTGTGGCTGCCGCCGAAGGGTGTCGAGTGATCCTCAACGCGCCTGATGCATGACCCGCAGACCAACTCTCCTTGTGAGAACCACCACCTGTCCCTGACTCGACGTGGTGCACCAGCGACGACTCAGCTGCTGCCGCCGCCACCAAGACAGGGGGAGTCACAGCGCTGTTGCGCGCGCTACACTTGTGGGCAGGTCCCTCTGCGGCGGATCCAGTGAGCCCGAGCGCCAAAGGGTCCACACGAAGCGGTTCAGCCATCGTAAGAGCCTCCGTGTGGGCGGTGAGGACAATGAAGAGCTCCTCCACAAAACGCAGCAAATGCAGCTGAAGCACGGTGAATCCGCTGGAGACCACCTCCTCGGGAAATAGCCCAGGCCACAGGCCAAGAACTTCCGCCACACGAAAGATGCTAGCCCAGTTGTGTCGCCGTTTCGATACGGCAAGCGGCGGAGGCCCACGAAAGATGTGCTCCTCGTGTAGCTGTTGCGGCAGGTGATGCGCGACTGCAAGGCAGAGGAAGCGGCCGTCGTTGGTAGCGAGGTACAAATCACTGACACGCCTCAACTCCTCCTCCCCAACTACGTCGCCCGCGTGGCACTCCACCACACGACGCAGCCATAGCAGCAGCGCGTCTTCCAGCGTGTACACGTTGTTTGCCGGCGGCGACCTAGGAGTCGTGATGTGGGTCAGGACGCTTTCAACGGAGAGTAACGTGGAGCAGTAGTACATAAGTAGTGAGCGAACGAGAACGATGTGCGCCCCAAGAAAAAAGTGAATACACTGCGCGAGCCTTTTCGCCATGGTGAGATGCAAACTGAAATCATCCTCATTGCAACTGCTGTCGTGGCATGCGGTTGGACGTAATGTCATCAGGTCGCCCTCCTTCTGGACCGTGGTCAGCGTCTCGCGCATTTCGTCGCATGAGAGCACGTCCTCAGCCAAGAGCCACCGCACAACAAGAAGTTGCGTCTGTGAGGCGATTTGTAGGCGCTCCTCGTCTTCATCACTCATAGAGACGCGGCGTCCATCGCCTGCGCATGTCTGAAGATTCGTAGAGCGTCGAAGAAATGGATGCATCGTTGGCGGGCAGCGGCCCAGCACCCCCTCCGCGACGAGAGCATAGAGCACGCCGTCGCTCAGGAGCGCAAGTACGTCTTCGGGGAGCATCGCAATCGATTCAAAGCCAAGGAACGAATGGCCGAGCGTGTGCTCCACAGCATGCAGCTGCGCCAGCATCGCAGAGTAAGGAGCGGTCGCTTCGCACGGCAGATTGTGCAACGCGTAGTTGACGAGCCACCGCGTATGGCACACGAGTTCCAGAACGCACTCCGTCTCATTCATCGCAGCAACACTGCCGTTGCTACCCAGTCCCTTCTACGCCCCTTCCCTCCTTCACTTCAACTCTTCCCCCCCCCCTTCCCTCCCTACTCACCCTAGCCCCGTCCCCACTACGGGTACCCTGTGGCTGTTCGACTGTGAGGGTGCTTCAGGGGTCAGGAGGCACGGCTGTAAATGTCGCGGCACTCACCACCCTCCAGCCTGGGTCTCGGTTATCCGTCACACCGCACCCCCAGTCCTCTAATCCAACAAGCGAAGCGGCGCGGTGCAAGATGGCAGGCTCGTCGATCAGGACCAAGCCGAAGTTGCGACACCGACCACGACCGCAACCACGCGCTGGCCCACCCAGGGCTCATCGGCCGTTGCCTAGCAACCACCTGAAACCGTCCCTTGAGAGGCTAATGTCGGTTTTTGGCATCCGACACCGGACTCTATTCAGGACTTGACGCCTACCTACGCTAGGCTCTGCTCCCTCCACGCAGCAATACTTCACCCGCCTTGCCTTCAGAGAAACGTCCTCGTCACAGCCGGCGGCGACCACCGTAGTAGCTACAACTAGAAACCGTGAGCTTCGTCCGTTGAGTCACTGCAGTGAGATATCGTTTGATCGTCTTCAGTGCGACTGACTCGCATGGAGGGGAGGGGGTGACGTGTCAGTGGCCGTGGCGGCCGCTCTGAGTCCGTAGACTCGCTGTCGTCTATGTGTGGATCGCTAAACGCAGCGGTTGAATGGTTAGATGCGATATCCGTCCAATTGGTGGACTTGGCACTGGTGCCGTGGGAGTAGCCGCTGGGCAGCGCCGCAACGTGGCGTGCGCCAGGATTGGCCGCTACGTCGTGCGGGCGCAGTTTCTCGACTGTGGAAAGGTCCGTAGAGGAGCGGGAAGGTGTGCTCGTAGCGGCACACGACGGCGGCGAGGATTGCGCAGGACGATGCCTTTGCTGCAGTTTGTCCTCGCGCGTTGGTGAGCCGTTGCCCGTTTGTGGGCGTGAGCTCCTATTGTGGCGGTCAACGACTGTGCCAGGGGTACTTCTCCCACCCCGGCCAAGCCATTCACATGAGGCAAGCGGCTCAGCCGGCACAGCCCCCGCCCCTGCTGCGTGTACCACGGCCGCAGTCGCCAGCAGACCGTGTGCGCGCATCCGCACCTCGTTTTCAGCCCGCTCGTAGTCCTGCTCTATCAGGCGGCGCGATACGTTCCACTTGAGCATCTCACGACGCCGCTCAAGGGCAGTTTGCTCCATATCAAGCGACGCGACGACGCGCTCGGAACTGAGGTCCTCGAGCCGCTGAGCTTGCTGCAGCTGCTCCTGCAGCACGCCAAGCCGCACACCGTGCTCTATCTCTGCTAAACGTTGTCGCTCGCTTTCGAGCTGAACCTGCTGCTGCCAGCTCTCGTCAAAAGCGGCGACACGGGCAGCAAAAGCTGCATGCTCGCAGCGAATATCGGCTTCCTCAAGGCAGTCGTCGCTCGCGACGTTGTGATGCGCCGCAAGCACTCGCCACTGCGCCGCTTGGGCCCGCGACCGCTGATGCCACACCTCGTGCAGGTCGCTAATTTTGCGATGGACGACGACTTCGTCACAGCGGAATGCCGTGGGGTACGACCCGATGTTTCGGAATGTATGAAACTCGGTATACGGCAGCTGCGTCGCATCGAGGGATGTTTCTCCTGCCAGCAGCCGGCTAAGCAGCCGGTACGTCTCTTGAATAACGTGGTTCGCGGTGATGGGAATGACCGAGCGCAGTGCAGTCTGAATCTGATGGTGATCTGGCAGCTGGAGCAGCACGCCACGAATATGCTTCAGCCAGCAGATGTGGAACACGTAAAGCCACAGAGGTAGGTTGGTGAAGGCGTGGTCCATCACTTGGAGCCACTCCGGACCGGTGAGCACTTCGGTGTAGAGCGGCTTAATAACATCCCACCCCCACACCTCAGGGCTGACGCCTACACGGCCCAGGTGGGCGAGAAGGTCGTAGTCTTCCACTTCGAGTAGCTGGACGAGGAAGTCGTTGAGGGCGACCGGAAAATGAGGGTAGAAAGCAAAGTATTCCTGGCCCCAGTTCAGAAGAAACGCAAGCGACACCTCCACCGCCGACTGGATATCGCTCCCGTAGACTTGAACAAACGGGAAGACAATGCCCGGAAGAAAATCTGCAACGGAGAATACAGACGCGTTCCACGCTAACACCGAAAGCGCCTTCTCGAGTGCAGTGCGCGTAGAGGACCGGGCCAGCGGGAACGGCCGCATGAGGTGCGGCACGGCAGGATGTAGGCCGCTTTCGTTCGCACGAGTGTCCATTCCGTCTGAAGCACCGTTTGACTGACAGGTTGACAGATAAGCGAAAACAGGAGCTGTAAGTCGTTTAGAGGGAAGCTGGAGGAGAAAGCGCCAGATGTACGGTCGGTACTTCCCAGGATACACGCCAAAGCGCAGCAGCAGTCCTCTCAATTTGTCTAAGTTGAACTGCCGTGAGTCTGCGTCTAGGAAGGAGTGGAGGTGAATCGTCTCGTTCTGCAGAACTGTTGTGCTGTCTACCGGTAGATCGCCGACAAAAGAGAGCGTCTTTTTGGGAGCAAGACCGCTTGTCAGGGAGCCCCTTTTCCTGCCGCCACGCATAGATGTCTGCGCCCCCGCGACGCTCGACGACAACAGGTTCACCTTCACCCAGTTACTGACTATGCCGTCGCGAATGACGAGTGGCTTCCGATGCAGAGGGATGGAGTGGAGATCAGCCGTTTCTGTTGCAGGAACTGGCGCGGGGGTGCTGCTCTCACCAACGCGCTCCACAAACGAATACACCGTCTTGCTGGGCCCTGTGCTGATCGGGTCGGAGGGGGGACGCCCAGCAGTGCGGTGCACTACTGCCTGGCCCGGCGACTGCACTCGACGCGCGGCGGGGGCCGTCGAAGCCACCGGCCTACGCGCAGGGCTCACATTGCGGCTGGTGGCGCGCTTCTTCGCTCCAGCTTGGGTACCCCCAGGGGTTAGAAGTAGAGCGAGGGGGCTGACCTTTTCTTCCCTCTTCAGCTGTCGTAGAAAGTGCTGCCGTGCGGTGGGCAGGTGAAACAGCACAAGGCTCTTTGAAAAGAGAAACGCCCCGAACGCGGCACCACTCGCCACGAAGCCGAGGAGCGTGCCAGCGTCGCATGTCACCGGCTCGTCGGGTGGTGGCGTGGGAACAGAAAAAGCCACAGTGAAATCTTTCACTTGGATAAATGTTGCGCCACGCCCACAGACAGTTTCCACAATCACGAGCGCGTCATCAATCGAGCTGATGGTCTTTATTCCATCCACAGCCGATACTGCAGGAACTTGAACGGTGCTGCCACCCTCCAGACGGTGGTTCACACACGCCAGCAGAGGTCCGCTGCTGATGCCCGCCGCGATCACCAGCTCCCCACAAACTGCCAACGAAGACGTCCGCAGCGGAGACAGGTCTACGCAACGCATCGGCTTTAGGGGCCCCACTGACCACGTCGTGACGCGGCCGTCTGCTTCAGCCGTCAACACCACGCACGGAGATCGTGATGAATTACCGCCATTTCCATTCAAGACGCTGACGGCACTGAACGATCTTGGAAAATTCACCTTAAGCGTCAGGGTTTTCCTGCTTGTCACGGGTGCGTGTGCGCAGGCCACGTGTACATCGCTGTTTTCGCGGCATTCCAGCGCGTGCGTGTCCCACACCGCGAGCGTGTGCAAGCTGATGGACGCGGCGATGCCAAGTGAGCCAGCAGAAGCGGCGAGCTGCAAAATAGCCCCACCGTGAGGGGTTTGGTGCGTCACATGTACGACACGACATGTGTCGGTGTGCACCCACACCACACTTCCCTGCGTGGTCGCACAGAGAAGGTGGCGCCGTGAGGTACCCGAAAACACCATGGCCGTCACTTTCCCCTCGAGACAGCACACGAGGGATATCAGGTTTGTCTTCAGTGACAGCGCATACACACAGTCGCTGTCGGTCGCAAGTCCAAAATATCCCACTTCCAAAGGGTCAGCGACGATGTGGGTGAAGCGAGGCCCAGCGAGCAGCGGTGCTGCATCGCCCTCTCGACTCCCGGCAAGCTTCACATGAAGGAACTGACCACTTTCCATGGAGCGGGGACCCGTGGCCTTTGACCATAGGGAGCTGCGCATGCTCTGTGGCGTGATTATGACGGACATGACAAAGCGAGGTGGCTCTACCACTTAAGCAGTCGGATGATTGAGAGACCGAGAGAAAAAACGAGAAGGTAAGGGAGGGGGGAAGGGGAACGTATTTCTGGAGAGAGAAAACCTATCCCGCTGTGAATCCGATCCCCCCCCCCACCCGCTTCACGTGAGTGGTCCTATCTCCTACTGCATCCCCCAGTTCCTGCATGCGCTCCCGTACACCTTGAGGGAAAGGTCCTCCACTCGAGGCGTTGCGCAGGCAGAAATACATGACACGGGGCTCAGGCGCATCTCCAAGCCACCGTCAGAGGCTCGTGACCAACATCCTGCGCCACCGTCTCACCGCCTTCCCCTCTTCCCCACACCCAGATGCTGC
This sequence comes from Paratrypanosoma confusum, assembly GCA_002921335.1. Taxonomy (NCBI): domain Eukaryota; phylum Euglenozoa; class Kinetoplastea; order Trypanosomatida; family Trypanosomatidae; genus Paratrypanosoma; species Paratrypanosoma confusum. Next base: position 5,978 of record PGOM01000028.1, on the reverse strand, counting down.
ATGTGTGACATCAGTGTGTCATGCGCATGATTTTGCCTCCGCAATCGAAAAGGTAAAATTGCTTGCGCAGCGAAAACCCACACTCGCCCCAAGGCGGATATCGTTACCGATATCTACCTGTCGTGGCCCTGGATGACCCAGCACTTGAGGAGGTGTTCACGGCATGAGCTACCTAGACCATAAGGGGCCAATGGTGTGCCTGAGGAGAAAAAAAAAGGGTAGAGGAGGTAGGGAGAGAAAGCTGAATTGTTTTCCGGGTGTGAGGGGGAATTGGAGACCAGCGAGTGGATGAGCCACGATACAGCAAGGCCCCGGAACAGCCACCCTCGCCCTTTCAGCGGCCGCGCCACCACAGCCCATGAGAATGCGGTGCGCAGCGCGGCAGCGATTGATCTCAGGGTTCTTACAGCATCCAGTGCAACACGTGGGGGCTGAGTGGGGGCACAAATGTGTTAGAAGGTGGAAGTCCAGATGTCGCGCAAGTACCTACCGTTTGCAGCAAGTTGGTTGACAAACTCTTCTGCCATACCTGCACTGAGGTGGAGGTGCTGCTCGACTAAGTCGATGAGGACACGATGCACGTCTTTCGCCATGCTCTCGGCGTCCCCTGATACGTATAAATACGCGCCTCTGTGGACAAGCAGGTCGCACAGGTAGCCACTGCATTCTTGCATGCAGTCCTGTACATAACGCCCACCGTACCAGAAGAACCCCTCGTTGCAGTCCTGTGAGAAGCCCACGTGGAGAGTTGTCAGGACCCCCTCCTGGACGTAGTGATCCAGCTCGTCCTTGAAGAGGAAGTCCATTGCTTTCCTCTTGCAGCCAAAGAAGAGGTCAATGGAGCCGGCTGGTGCGTCGGGACTCCGTTTCTTCATGGCGTGACGGTACTGCAGGAAGGACATAAATGGCGCGACCCCCGTCCCGGGGCCGATAAGGATAAGGGGCGCCTCCGGGTTTTCTGGCATACAGAAGGCCGTCGTGCGGCCCAGCGTAAAAGAGAGAATCACCTCCACTACCGCCGTTTGCAGGGCCGTCCACTCTTGCGGTGGGCAAATACCATCGTTGCACGGATCTTCGCAGCCTGCTGGCGTCACGGCGCGGAGACATAGGCGCTCTAGCCAGCGGGTACAGAGTCCAAGCTTGGGGATTTTGAACGCGATGGACAGCATCGTGGGGTGGAGTTCCTTGGCACTGGATATTGAGTAGCTCCGCGGCTGGAGCGGGGAGAGGTGCTCCACGACGTGCCGAAAGGGTGGTAGTGACCGCTCGAATTTTCTGAGGAGGTCCAGCAGCTCCACCGGGTAGCGCTGCGTCCCAGCCTCCGCCTGCGCCTGCGCGAGGAGCGCCTTCTCCGCTTCGCTGCTTGTGTGACTCGCTAGTGTCGCGTACACCTGGCGATTGAGCTTGTGCACCCGCAAGGAGACGAAGTGCAGTAAAACAGAGCGAAGCGTCACCGGAAACTTAATGTGGGTGTAGATCGGCGACGTGGGAAACGACGATTCGGCCGTCCCACACACCGCAATGGGGTGGAACAGGTCGTCACCGTTGACTTCGAGGCGGCGCAGGAGTGCCTCGACCACCAACGGGTCGTTAGACGGCAGGATCGAGATGGTTTCGCCTGGAGACCAGTGCAGCTCTCGCGGTACCTCCAGATCCATTTTGATCACCTGGCTCGAGGCATCCTGGGAGGTCAACCGGCGCCATGACTTGATCGCAGCCCGCACAACCTTCCCGCTCGCGTCGGCACCGCTGGGCAGCTGCAGCTCTGACAGACTGCCCAAGCTGGGACCCGGTAAGTAGCTAGCTTCGGGCGTCTGAGCAGCTGTACCTGAGGCAAGCGCGATGGGGGACGGATGCCGCTGCGTCGCGTGCAGCTGGCAATTGCCGGAGAGTGTCGTGGCCACCTGGGCAAGAGACCCCCACAGGCCTTTCAGCCACAAGTCCACAGAGGACTCGCTGCCCCCCACCTCCATCACCTCCCCACGCGCGTAGAAGCGGGTGGCGCCGAGCTCCTCCAGTCGCCGATCCAGCATGCGGCCGGTCTGATTGCTTGGGCTCCGCTCATCGCTCATCGTGAGCACGGCGTACTTGACCGAGGCAAGCAAGTCTTGCGGCTGCGACTTCTGCCGGATAAAGCGAAAGAAGGTGTCTGCGTTGTCCGGTACATCGCTATCGGCGAAGTTGGTGCAGATAAACAGCAAGACGCGAAACTTCCGCCATTTCGCCGTTTGGTAGTCGTTCATCGTGCAGCACTCGACAGAGTAGGAGCGGTCACGGAGCACTTGCAGGATGTAATCCGCCATTTTCTGTGCGCTGTCATTGTGCGAGCCGTACAGGATTAGGATCGAAAGGTCCCTCAGCCGGGCCGGGCTCATCGCCGGAGAGCAGAGAAGCGGTCCGCGCTTGGTGCTGCTGGTTGTGTCGTCTGGAGCCGGAGGCGAACACGCCTCCGCTGTCACCCAGCCATCCATCTCGCAGACGCTCTCGGAGACGTCAGCGTCGCTTCGGGGACCTGGCAGCCGCTGAATGGCGAGGAAGAGAGCTGTCCGCCACTCCTCCACCGACTGCTCCATGTCCCCGTCAACGTCCACAAGCCCTATTGGGAGGATCCGCTCACCGCCCAGCGTGAACATCCGCTCGTCAATGCCACGCCCAGCGTTGCAATAAGACTCGGCGTAGGTGGACTTGCCGAGTGCGAGTACGGCGAACTTGACGCAGCACAGAAACCCTGCCAGGTGGGAGTTGCGGTGGATGTATCGCGCAAATTTCTTGGCATTTTCGGGGTAACCGCCAGCGCTTCCTGCAGCAGTGCTGCAAACGATCACGACGATGCCCGTGGACAAAAAGTTCATCTTTTCGTAGTACTTCAGCGCCGCGACACGGGAGAGCATCCCTAGGCTCAGAGCTTCGCGGTGGAGGTCGCGGGCGATGGCCTCCGCGTTTCCTGTTGTCGAACCAAACAAAAACAGCACCTTCCTACCTTCTGCGGGTGATGGCAACGTCAGCCGCGACCGCGGCGGTGGCTGCAGCGCCATCGCGCCAAAAACGCAGCGAAACCACGGAATGCCATGAGAGTGCGCCTGCGAGAGCGAGCGGATTCGCCAGACGGGGAACACGCGACTTGCCTGCAGTTTCGCAAGAAGCGCGGCAATGTCGTACGCCGGGTGAGGGACGCCGTTTTGGGTGGCACCGATGCCGAAGACAGCGAAGCGGACATGCGAGAGAAAATCAGGTGGGTGCATGGGGCTCCGCAGGAACTTCTTGATGCGGTGCCCGCCGTTGAGCTTTCCCTCGGCGTTGGCTTCGCAGACGCAGATGACGTTGGGGCTGGAGAAGACGTCGGGGAGGTGGTACCGCGAGAGCGGTTGCACTGTGACTGGGAATCCCAGATCACTTGCATTTTCGCCGGCAAGCAGCGCCATTGTTCGTGACATCCCCGAGGCGGAGTAGAGGAAGAGGAGCGGGGTCTTTGGAACGTTGAACTTGTTCAGCGGCACCGGCGTCCACGGGAGCACGGACGAAAGTGGGTCCTCGCCTTGGGGGTCTGCTGCGGCTGCGGGCGGGAATGCTGTAGCCCGCCCGTTGCCTGAGTTCGGCTCCGGGTTTAGCACAAACCCTCGCACCTTCTGGCACGTCGGGGAGGCAATGTCGAGGTAGGCGGCACTCGGCATTGGATTCACTACGGCGTCCCAGAGGTTGCTGGACCACATCTGGACCACAGACCCCAGGTCATCACTCGTGTTGAGATCTGCAAGAGCCGTCGCGTGGATCTTTGTCGCAGACATCTCAAGGAGGAGGATTTCCAGCTCGAGGGCGCAGGCGTTGAATTTTTCACTGGTGCCACTATCGTCGATGCCCAACAGTGCAAACTTCACACCCTGAAATTGGTGCTCCTGCGACCCAATCCGACGCAGCTGCTTGAACACCTTCACCATGGACTTACTGATCTCCCCGCTCAGCACGAAGATGAACTTTCCCTGCCGCGGGAAGGAGACGCGGCGAAAGTTGGTGATGTCAACGATAACGCTGCGCAAGTGGTGCTTCGACGCATCAGCATGAATCTCATTTGCGATGTGGGACACCACCGCGTTGTCACTGGTGTACAAAAATACCACCGGTGCCATAACGTAATCGAAGTAGTTGTTTCCGGTCAGCTGATCCTCCTCCTGATGCGTTGGCCTCACCCGGTGGTGGTGTGGCCGTGGGTGCGCACCTTCGTCCATCGGCGAGCGGATGTGGGCACGCCGCTCATCCGTGACGCTGAGAAACTCGCTGCTCTCGCCACTGGGGATCGCCGCGGCGGGTGGTACCGGCCCGGAGGCGAAGGACCGCCCAACCTTGAAGTCAAACCACCAGTCCAGCCGATCGTGGATCTCCTCGATGCTTGCTGTGACGCCCGGGAGGCAATCCAGCACCATCTCTGCCCACGTATACAGCTGCTCGGTGCTGTGGGCAATGGCGGGAAGTGTTTCGACATACTTCCGGCACAACGGCTCGACCTTGTGCTCCGCGCACAAGGCTTTGATTCCGGCATCGATGGCGCGCAGCTTAGGAATGCTCTCGTCTTTGGAGACGATACAAAGTGAGCTGAAGTACTTGACCTCGCCGGATTGAAGCCACTCCCCCACGCGCTGCGCTTTGGCGAGCGCGTCGCAAGCCTCCACCCTGCTCTTGCCTCCGCCACCTCCAGGATTCAACACAAGGGGTGAAAACGGCCCCATGGGACAGCCCTCTCCCTCTGCGTACCATGAATTCCGCTGAAGCTGCCTGCAGTGATTGCACACGGCCCGCTCGTCGCTGTCAGCGGCGACGATGAGAAGCAGCACCTTCGGGGACCGAAAAAGCTTTTCCACGGCGAAGTACTGCGCAGGGTAGAGGTCCGCGATGCCACCAAGCTCCGTCACCCGCTCGTAAAGGAGCAGCGCCAGCTCGGAGCAAACCGAGGACGCATTGCTGTACACGATCGCTGCTTCCTGTGGGATGGACATGTCGATTCGCTGCGGCTCACCCACCCCAAAGAGCCCTGTAGCCGGCATGGCGTCCAGATTCACCATTGCAGCCCAGACGTGCTCTCGCCAAGGGTCCACCACAAGGTCTAGGCCTACGCCGTCATCGGCTTCCCCTCGAGGGAAGAAGCGCGTTGCACCCAGCTCTGCCAATTTGAGGTCAATCAGTTTCCCCGCGGCGCAGAAGTTGTTGTAGTTCGTATCGCCTAGCGCAAGAACGGCGTACCGGAGGTTATGCAGTGTCGCACTCGAGTTGCGCAGCCAACGCCGAAATCGCGCACCGTTCTCTGGAATCTCTCCCTCACCGGTGGTGCTGCACACGATGACCATGGTGACCGGCCCCGCGTCCTCCTTCACCTGGGCATCGAAAAGCTTTTTTGTGGTGGCCTGGTTCAGCGTCATGCACTCCGCAAGGGTATAGGTAAGTCCCAGCGCAGCACCATCTTGCACTGCGGTGTGATGCAGTTGCTTCGCAATGCTCTCGCAGTTACCCGTCTCTGACGCGTAGAGAAAATACAGCGGCATTGGCTGGTCCGCCATCTCGACCACACGCCACTCCCACACCGACCCCCCTTGGGCCGCAAACGTCGCGCTGGAAGTACTACCGAAATGGGCTGTGAGGGTGGTGGGCGATACTGTGTGTGGCTGTCTGGATGAGTAATTCCAGGTGGAGGGTAGAAGTGTGGGAAACTGCCGCGGGCCCGGTGAGTGTCTCGTGCTGCTCACCGCTATCCCCAAGAGGCTGTGTCCACTCCATCGTGGGGATGCGCGGAGCGACGTGTCAATACAGCCGAGGCTAGGCATCCCCGATGAATCACGGAGAGGATCAAGGCTTCCACCTCCGCACGCACCTACACTGCGCGTCTGCCAGTCAAGCAGCCAACGCGCGAGCAAGGTTACACGCTCCGTCAACTGTGGATGAGAGAGTTCCAGACAGAGAAGTGGGTGTGGGAGGAAAGGGGGGAGGGGGGG
>PGOM01000027.1:447831-459802 GCA_002921335.1 Paratrypanosoma confusum | reverse complement strand
GGGGGGGGGGGGAGGAGACACACCAGGTCCCTACGTAACCCAAGCCAAAGCGCCTCAAACGCCTGTTGGCCGCAGTGCACCAAACCAGGCAAGGCAGCACCCCACAGGCTGCACTCCACACATTGCACGCCCCATCACCTTCCTTTCCCTTGCCCGCTCGCTCTCTTACTCTCTTTCCATCTCTCCATTTCTGATCGATCATCCGGTGAGGCACGCCGCCCGCCTCTAGACTGGCGCTAGCTGGGTGGATCGCTAAGAGGGACAAGCGCCTTCCATATCGCCAGCGAGCCATCCGCCGCCGCCGATGCAATGACCGACAGCTGGCCGCCTTCGTCACGCTCTTTTCGTGAGAGGCGCACACCAAAATGAATGCTGGGCCCCACCGCCGCCGCTCTCATGCATTGGGGAGAGGCCGCGGTGGCGGCGGCAATCTCCGTGCGCCGCGGGGGATTCTGCGACGCCAGCAGAAAGAGTGTGGACACGCAGATCTGGTTTACCGTTCCTGCGTGATATGGTGCCACAGTGGCGATCGAGCCTAGTCGGGCATCGTACAGTCGCAGCGTGTGGTCCCAGCAGCCGACGACCGCGAGGGGGCCACACAGCTGGCACGAGCCAATGCCCTTTGTGAGAGCCACCTCCCACGCCAGAAGGGTCTGTGCGCGGGGGTCTTCCTCAGTGGCTTCGTCGCACATGACGAGGTGGCACTGAATGATTCCCTCCGCCGAGGTTACCAGCAGCCGCTCCGAATTCCACACGCAACTGACTGCTGGCTCCGAGAACAGTCTCAGGGTCGCGAGCTGCACACTGTGCGGGTGCCGATCGGGTGGCACGCGAGCAGCGTAGTATCGATGTAACGAGATATGACCGCTCTCGAATGCTACTGCGAGGTGGAGGGCGTCCTTCCAGCTGAGGCACATTATCTGCCCACACTTCACACCCTCCCCGGTGTTAATGGTCGCGTCCAGCACGCTAGTGGCTGTTGGACGCCAAATCGTGGAAGATGACCCAAGGCGCGGAGCCTCGAGCTCCCATGTCACTTCCCACAGAGAGATCAGTCCACAGTTATCATGAGGAATGGCAAATCGCAACTGCTGCGCAGCGTAACGCATCGCTGCAACGCAGCAGAAGGCATGCTGAGGGACGTGCAGCGTGAGCAGTAGCTGAAGGTCGCCTGAGTAACGGGAATTCCCAGGCTTGTCCGCCTGATCACCCACAGTGCCACTCGCGCCGGGCACATCGTCGTCGCTGAGGTCGTCCTCGAGGGACGGAAGTCTGGCCGCCCACACGTAGAGACACTGGTTGCGGCACTGAGTGTAGAGAAACGCAGTGCACTGCAGGTCGAGATCCGAACCCGAGCCTGCTCCCCTCCGAGAAGCGACGGAAATTACGCCGACTTGCATTACACCACGCGCGCACCCTCCAGCTACGCTGGCGCATTGCCGAGTCCCGCTGCTCGCTTCGTTACTTGCACCGCCATCGCTCGCAGCGTCGCCAGGCCGTGAGAGGGTCACCCGCGCAGCAGCCTCCGCCACGGGATCAAACTCCAGGATGGCATCGCGCAGTTCCAGGTCCCAGAGGATCACACGACCCTCCACATCACCGCTTAGCAGCAGCTTGTTGGAATATTCATTGTTCTGAGTAATGGGAATGCTGCGTAGGGTCGCCTCGTGGTCGCCAGGAGTGCTGCAGTGTCCCCAGGCGTGAGACAGGTTAGCTGGGGCACCATCTGTACACGCAGAGAAGTGGTCAGCCGCGTCCAAGGGAAAGGAGCACGTCTGCACACTCGCCGAGTGCTTCCGAAGGGAAAACAGTGGCTGAAACGATGTCATGCCCGCAAACGTAAAGGTGCGATCGCGCTGGGTCGACCGAGAGCAGCATCAGACCCAAGACGCTGACGCTAACGCAACACGCGCTACACTCCTTGCAACGGTGCCTCTCAGTCACCCTCAACCCCGAGTCGCCTACAGATTAGGTTCCGGAGGATCACCACCACCGTCATGTGGAGTGAAACAAATCCGGAAGGTAGGGAGTTGAAGGTAAAGGAAGAGGAGGGGCGTGATGCGTGGACGAAGGCAGCGCGAGCTGGCCACTGGCGAGGGGAGCAGGGAACACGCCTGGCCCCTCTTCTCCCCCACCAGCACGCAGGCACCGGTCGGGGGAGCCCCAGCGCCACCTTGTGCCCATTCCCCGCGCCTGCCTTCCAGCCAAAACTGGCCAGTTGGGCCCGGCCTGGCCCGGCGCCCGGCGCCAAGTAACACGGCTGGGGTCGTGAATTCACTCATTCGGTACAAGGAGCAAGGACGAAGCCCAGCCGCCTGATACAATCAGGCTCAAACAGCAGAAACAGTTTCACGGACCGAGAACGAGGGCCAACAGGAGGGTGATAACGATGGATGCATTACAGCACAGCCACTATCCTCGGGTCACCCGGCATTCCAAAGTAGAGCGTGGGGGTGCGGCCGTACCCCACCCCCGTGCCCACAACCTATTGCGATATCTGAACAAAGAGGCGGCTCCGGTCCACTGGTTCCACCGAGTCCGGGGTTGACTCCACTGAGTCCACAACCATGATTCTCATACCTTGCCGTAAGCGCGTCACAATACTGTCGCGGGCCGATCCTGTCTCGTTAGCAACCCACGCCAGCACGCTTGCCCAGAAAGTGCGACTCTCTGAGTTGTCGCATTGAATGGCTAGCACGCTGGTTCGCCCTGAGCTCACCAGATGCACGGCAAAGGACAAATCGCCTTGCAGCTTTCCTGAAGTCGGGGCGTCCTCCGTCATGACATTAGATATATCCGCAACTTTTACCATGAATTCACTTCGCGCTACGGGCTGCACACCATGTCGTAGGTTCTCCGAAGCACCAAGTTCGCGGACATGCAGCCAGCGAAAATCGCGCGAAATGAATACCTGGCGCAACGCAGGGTTTGCCACACCAGGGAGAAGGACCACCGCATTGAAACCACGCACGGCACATGACAGGAAGTATTTCGCCCGGATCAGCTCGTCTCCATTCTGCACCTCTGCTGGAATGCGCGCCGCCGGGACCAGTATCTTCCTCGGGGAGGCACGCGATAGCTCCCCCTGCGACACCACGCCCCCATCAGGAAGCTGATGCGGTGCCGACAGCGGCGATGACCGCCCCCCAAAAGGTCCCGGCAGTCGCTCCTGTTGTTGCTGAGCTTCAGATCGGCTTCTGGTCTGCTGCATCTGGATGTACGTCTCAATCGCATCTTCGTCTCTGGCAGCAACGTCGGGGAAGGCTGGGTCTGGGTAGACCTGCTCAGTATTAGGATCGAGGGCGCCTGAGAGAATCTGCTGCTGGCGGTCTTGAACAAAGCGAGCTATTTCAGCCATTACCTTCCGCTGTGCCTCGCTCACGGCCTCTTCGACTGTAGGGGCATCCTCTGTCATTCCACCCCCACGCAACTCCATTTTCCGCTGGGCCTGGTGGATGCGCGCAATTTCCTCTTTAAGGAGCTGGGCCTTCTGCCGTACGAACTCTTCGAGACGGCTGCGTGGCCTCGGCTCCAGGGGCAGAAGCGGCTTGGCGCTGTCGCCTGGAGTGCGAGAGAGCGAGCCCCCAAGCTCGTCGATGTCTGCGAACCCTTCCTCTGGGAGTGGATCAAGGTTAGAACTCCCAGGCACGTCATGGATGGGGGCCCCTCTGCCAGGGCTATCACTTGCGCTATCGACAATGAAGTCGTCATACCCTTCACGGCGAAGAAAACTATTTAGTGCCGCGATAGGCTCACCTGACTGACGCGCGATGTCTTCGATCATCTGCTCCAGCCGATCCTCGCTCGCTCGCTTCTCCGCGATGAAGTGGGCAAGATTACTGACGCTTCTCACAAGGAGCAGCCGATCCCTTGCCTCCCCACTTCCCGCACCCACTAACTGGTCGAGCTGGCCCTTGGATCGGCTGTACTCGTTCGAGGCCACCGACAGTGCCTCACTCTCTTTGGCACGCTGCAGCAGCTTGCTGGTTTCATGCTTCACTGACTCCCATACACAAAAGTAGTTTCTCAGCCAGCTTGCGCTTCCGTCGTCTCCAGACAGCGGCTGCAGTCCAGCATGCTGTGCGTCGCTCAAGTGCCCCTGAAGGACACGACAAAGGTGGGTGTCCACCTCATGAAGACCAGCAAAGTACTCGGAGATTTTCGCTGCCTTCTGGGACTCGTCAGCCGACGCATGCCACACGCCGTCGATCTCCTCCTCGAGATCAACGCATTTCTCAAGCATAGAGCGAGTCCGGCGCTGCATCTCCGCAAGGTACTGCCCCAGAGCAGCGATGCTACCTGACACTGGCTCGATAACCGCCTCGCTCATCTGGGCAATGTTGCTGTTGTCGGATAGAATGTCACTGCGGATTACTTGAAGCTGATTCAGATAGCCTTCCTCCTCTTGAATGCACCGGTGCATGTGGCTTTCACTAACCACCACGGACTCCAGCGCCTCTTTCACACGCGTTTGAGAGGTGTGCAGAGACTGGTTGACATCTCGCAACTTCGCCCGCTCGCCTTTCATTACAAGCTGCATCTGCTTAACTTGGGTACCAGTATCGGACACCTCAGCCTGCATCTCTTTGTTGCGCTCCATGATTTCATGGAGCTGCGCTTTCAGCTCCCCCCACTGTGCCTCGTGTTGCGAGCCTCGACGTGTTTCAAGCCAGCGCGCTCGTAGTTTTTCCACCTGGGGAAGCACCACCTTAAGTTCCTCATCGAGTGCATTTCGCTGCAGCGCCAGTTCGCTGCGGCGCCTCGCAGCTCGTCGTTCGACGTCATTACGAATGCTAGCTCGGAGCACACGGATTCGCTCTCTCTGCCGCTCAGCGATAGCTGCAAGTTCCTCGTGGTCACGATTCAGGTGAGAAGGTATGGCACTCCGGCTGCTGACGCCTCCGTTGTGAGTCACACAGTCCAAGCGGTCAGCGTCATTGGCGTGATTCGATTGGGTGTTTGAAGCGGCGTACCCGTGGGCAATTTGTGGCGACGGTTGCTGGTCCTTCGGCAGAGCCACGGGCAACTTGCCTCGCCCATCAGTAGAGCCGCGCTCCAGAGCCCTTGGGGCCACCGGTAGAGTGAACGACATGTGCTCTGCTGAGCAGCACCGCTCCTTGGCCACCAACAGCAGAAGAGGTTCGGATGTGAAAGAAAAACAGACGCCTTGGAAATGCCTGCACAGTGATCTGGCGCTTTCACTTCGAGATTACGAGCGCACTTAGGCACAAAAACCTTGCTTGATGAGACGGGAACGATAAAGGCCTTCTCAGTTATGGTGCTTTTGATTTTTTCGAGGGACCCATCCTCACTCGCGTCACATCTACAGTATCCATCGCAATCTGGCACTAGCGAATATGCAGCAAGAAAACTGATCAGTATGGCGAGAAAGCAACGTGCACGACTGTCCACGCCACCTTGACGCCACTTTGTCAAGGTTGCTCCCTCCCCCTACCGGCATCCAGCTCCAACCCCACGCCAAGCGACAACACAGCCAATGGGATTGGTTGTTCTTTTTTGATAGCACCACGACTAACGAGTTTCCTTAGCCAATGCTGGATACATGTGAATGAGGAAGAAAAAAAAATAGCGGTGCGCAAGACCAAAAGTTGTCCATACCGAGCCGGCACACTCTCAGTAATGCTCTCAAGCGCAGCCATCTTCATCACCCTCCCCCACCTCCTTGGTAACATAGATATTAATATGGCGGTAGCGCTTTGTGAGTGCTGAGTTTCTTTCCCCACGAAATCCGTTTCTTTTCGTGTGTTTGCTGCTGTTTACGAAGACAACGCTTCACCAGCTAAGCCCCCCGACCCTGTCGCCACCGCCGCAAAAGTGGGAACGCTTTATGAGAGCACAACGCCACGAAACCGTTTCCATTCCAAGAGAAAAGAAATAGTAGCCTGACCAGGCAGACACACACATACACACACACACACAAGCACATTTGAGCTGCCGTATTTGCCTGAGAAGAGCAGCAGGGTACAAGTCAAGATACATGCGTAGGAAGGTGAGGAAGAGAGCAGCTTCCTGAGCTCGGGGCGCACATGTGAAGCAATTTCCCAACGGAAAAAAATTAATTACATGCAGTGATGCACCCTGTAAAGGAGGTGGAATATTGCAGCTATCGACGCTTAGCGACACGGAGGGACTGTGAGACCGAAGGCACGCCCACCCGTGAGGAAACGGTTAATTACATGTGGGGCACGGACTGCTTGAGTCTGTAAAGGGACTCCTGTTGTCGGAAGGGGTAGTAGAAAGGGTCAGTCAGTGCCACTACCACAGTTGCTGGAGTGCTTCACCATGGGTGTCTCAAACCCCCTCCCTCACCTTTGTGGCTTACCAGTGGGTTGCTACTGAAGGAGAAGTGTATCACCAGCACGGTAGTGCCGAAGCGCTTCCGCGGCAATGCTGATGCTCTGGGCCACCGCGTACTCTGAGCTTCGGAACTGTGTTTCGTCGTCCAGATCCTCTACTTTCTTTCCCCGCATATCCACAGCCTCCCTTAGCTTGACGGCATTTACATGAAGTAGGCTCGCAATGTTTTCTATCGTCACATCCGCGACGCCAGTGCCGGTCAGGGTCAGGGTATGAAGCACGGGGTTACGCTTCAATGCACTGTAGAGCATTTCCCCTCCATGCGCGCTGATGGGATTGTCGTCTAGCCGGAGAGTTTCAAGCACATCGCTGATCCGAAGGTAGTCTGAGATAATGGCCGCGCCTTCGTCTGTGATGTTGTTCCCTCGCAGATCAACATGCTTCACGTGCCTCGTACTGTGCAAAAGCGAGCACAGAAGATGGACAGACTCGTCATCAAACTTTCGGTCCCCGTGGTCCCCGTTGAGGTCCAGCGCTTCCTCTTGGGTGTCGCCCCTGGCGAGGGCGAGTAAAAAGCGCTTCAGACTCAAGGGGCCAGAGTTGACGAGAAGAAGATAGTCAATCTCCGTTGTGACAGCCTCCGTGATAGAGTTTCCTGCAGTGTTGAGCTCGAGGATAGAGCTATTCTTTTCGAGCAGCTTGGTGAGGCGCTGGCCGCCAACGTCGTCAATGCGGTTATTCGAGAGGTCAATGGAGATTATCCGTGGATTTTCCTCCACAGCCTCGGCGAGGTATGCCGCGCCGATGGATGTAATGCAGTTGCCGGACAAATCAATCCTAGTAGCAACAGTATTATTAAGCAGTGATACGCTGAGAAGGCGAACACCGACATCGTCCAGTGGCAAGTTTGGGTCATGAACGGCTATCTCGGTGAGAGCCGGATCGTTTTGCTCAAGGCCTGCCAAAATGCGCTTGACTGGCTGCGGCTGTGCATTAGTAATGAGCTCACGATTCATTGCCTGGAGAGCATCCGCTGAAACACAGTCTGGGGCCACGATGTTAACAACGGACGCATTGTGGCGCAGGGCTACAGTGAGAGACTGGACACCAGCATCGGTAACAGCAGTTTCACCAAGATGCAGCTCGCGCAGAGTGGTATTCTGTCCCAGTGCTCGCGCCAGAAAAATCGCACCTTCGTCTGGAATTGGATTCCCGCTGAGATTTACTTTCTCCAAGCAGCAGTGCGGTGACTCCAGAACCACGGCGAGTTCCTTGCATGATTCCGCGCCCAGCTCGTTATTCCGCAATTCCAGTACCGTGACGAACGACGTTACCCGCAGAAAGAAGCACACCAACTTCATTGAATCGTCGGTGAGGCGGTTTCGAGGGGCGTCATTTGGCATTGCCGATAGGTCGATGCGCGTGAGTGGGGCCTCACCAACCTGAAGATAGGCGAGAGTACGCTTCAACGAAAGGGGATGCCGATTCATGTCGCACGCCAGAATGATGTTCTGCAGAGTCAGCCCACTAACATGAGTGTTACACAGCACGACGGACGAGAGCGTGTCGTTATCACGCAGCATGTCAATGAAACCCTCGACCCCAGCGTCGGAAATCGCGTTGTCGCTTAGGTCAAGCTCTTGAAGACTCGTGTTGCGCTTCAGCGCGAGGGAGAGCAGCTGCGCCCCACGGTTGGTTACTGAATTGCTTGCCAAGTTCAGCTTTCGGATTCTTTGGTTCTTGGTGAGCATTTCTGCCAAGTGGCTGACTCCAACATCACCAATGACATTGTGAGAGAGATCCACGCTGGAAACACGCGTATTAGATGCGAGGGCGCGAGCAAGAATGCTGACGGAAGCATCGTTTTGGTATTGCTTTCCATCGTACACGGAGAGGTTCAGTGTTGTCACGAGGGCCGCATTTCCTTCTACCGCAGGAATAATGGTGCGCATCACCTCTGGAGATTGATTGAGAAGAATATTCTCCTGCATCGAGGTGATAAATTCTTCTGGGAGCGGGTTGTTTTCCAGGTTGAGAATGCGGATCGCGCGGCTTAACTTCACGGCTGAAACGATGGCAGAGACCGCCGTGCTATCGATCTTGTTATTTGCGAAATTGACCTCCTCAATCGTCGAGTGCCGCTGCGCCATCTGAAAGAAAAATATTGCGCCGTCAGATGTGATGCCGTTGTTCGAGAGTCCCACTGAGCGAATCGACGCGGAGGAGCGAAGAACATCAGTTAGCTGCTTGACTCCAACGTCGCCAAGGCCGCAGTTTCCCAAGTTGACGCTGCTGATATACTTGTTACCCTCTAGGGCGGGAAAAACAAATGTCAGCAGCCCTTCGAGGCTTGGGGGGTTCCATTGGAGGTTCAGGTCGACGACATGGGGGTCGTTGGAAGCGAGCCTGTGCACGGTGGCCTTCACCTCCGCAGGCTGCTTGTTCAGGTTGCACGCATGCACTACAGCTTTGATGGTGGACTCTGTTACACACGTCTTGGCCAGCAGCACCTCTTTCAGCACACCGTTTTCTTTAAGAGTCGCGATGAGCTTTCGGGCGGCCTCATTGCCTACTTTCCCATTTTGAGACATGTCGATCGACTCAAGTGAGGGGTGGTGAGCCAGGTTGCTTGCCGTGATAAAAGAGTCGAAGCCAACATTCGTTATACCATTGTCGCTCAGGTCGAGGTGGCGAATGTGTGCGCCGTGAGTGGCGAGCAGCTCTCCGACTTCCCACGCGCCAGCATCTCCCAGAGAGCATCGGGAAAGAATTACTTGCTCCAGCTGTGACATCCGCCGCAGCGCATAGGGAAGTATGGCCTTGTCGATGGACTGCAGTGACTTCCCGGATAAATCGAGAACCGTTCCACTCCCAGAGCGAATTTGTCGGCTGAGCTCCTCGCTGAGGGCGTTGCACTTGAGTACTACGTTGATCTGATTCAGGATAGCTGTTGAATCGACGTGGTTCCCCTCTAAGTTGATCCACAGTAGGGTCGAATTCGAAACGTTGTCCTGAAGTTTTTGAAGTAAGCTCTTTGCTCCGACATCATCCACAGAGTTCCGGGCGAAGTTCACTTCACGTAGTTTACATTTTTCTGAGATGAGGTAGTCAATCAGATTCGAAAAGCCGTCGCTCGTGATGCCGTTGTTCGCCACATCAAGAACCTCTGGTGCTACCGGACTGACCTCCATCGCGCCCACAAGCGCCTGAAACTCCTTGTCAGTCATTGCATGGCCAGTCCATGCAATGCTTTGCACCCCATCCTTTGTCACTGCCCTCAGCAGCTCGTCAAAGATCCGAGGAGCACTCTTCTCCATTGGCCCGTGAAGCTTTTCTAGATTCTACAGTACTCAAGAAAAAAGATTGGCGACTGAGCGTTGCACGCTGCAATCGATTTCCAGGCTAAACTTTCCCTTGCAGAACCTAGGCTGGGAGGAGGGCGTGGTGGCGGGCAGTACAGTGATGAGGCCAGGCACGCACCTCTCACACCTCTTGTTCCAAACCCTTCCAGCTGACTCCCCGCTTCGATCGCACTGAGTCAAGGGAAGCAGTCGAAGTCGGGTGGCTGCACCTCAAGAGCTTTCATTCAGATATCACTAGGGTTGAGCTTCGCCCGCAACCCAGGGTGGGCCGGCGCTTCCGCTCAGTGCTTTCTTCTAACCGGACGCAGTATTGCGCAACCCCATTCATAGTACCTCGCCCACCAGGCAACCTCACCCTTCCCCCAACTGCTTGCCGACTATGCGCGCAAACTAAATTCTGCAGGCCAGTCCAGCGCTACCACGGGAAATAGGCCTCAGAAAAATTTTTTTAGGAGCTGCACTGCTCCTTTTTTGCCTCCCACAGCAGACGCGAAAAAATGCAGTACGCCGCATACCAAAATCGGGAGTTCCAAGTTCCCCAAACAACAACAACAGCAGCAGCAAAATTCCTGAAATAATTATTAAGACTTGCGGTATCAAAAATACGCGCGCAGAACCCCCCAAAAAAGTCAATATCATTAGATGCGGCATGTTGAAGGTAGCGAAAACAGCCCCGGCAAAAAGAAAGCGGATGGTCATACCCTTCGCCCCATGAGCACGGATGAGCAACTCGTAGGAGCAAAGTAGGAAGACGGATGCCACCTATGTCACTTTTCCTACTGCATCATACTGCCTCATAGCACCCGTCGCACCAGTCACGGTCCACGTAGCGCCTACGAGGAAATGTTTGGAGAGTGCTCCAGATGCCACTCTATCCAAGCGGCGATGAGCCTTTCCCCTCCAGGTCGGCACAAGTTATCGTCACCAGAAGTCACCCACTTCCCCCGCGGTCCGCATCGGGTAATAAACGCGCGGCACGCGTCCCGTTCTTCACCGTAAAATATTAAGCAATAATACGAATTATAATGATAATTAGAGGCCCTCCCTCCCCACATGAAAAAAAACATAACCACTAGAGCTAATAGATACGAAACTGCTAAATAGGCACCACGGCACCAGCGAAAACAAACGAGCCCACTTCCTTTTACTCTTGATCATGGATCCCCATATCCAGCTGTAAGGCATCATACAGCAGTTTTTGGTAAGCCCCATTGGTACGGCTTGCCATCTGAAGCTCCACACTACAGCTCAACCATTACCTTGCCGAAGTTCCCTCCACGGTACATGAGCTCAACGGCATCAGGGACTTGCTCTAGCCCAGTAAACGGAGTAGGGTCCACGGCACTTGTAATAACTCCCTCCTTCACTAGGCTGCACAGCGTGTTGAAGTGGGCTCCTGTAAACTTTCCGTAGTGAGGAAGGAAAAAGCCACGAAGACTCGCACTCTTCCAGAGAAGGCGAGACGGAATCGGAACATGCTCAGCGCTTGGTCGCTCCGAGGAGGGTGTGGCACCCCAGCTCTCCTGCCGAAGGTACCCGGATATACTGCCAATAGTCACAATCCTCCCTCGAAGTGCAAGTGAGTTTAACGCAGCCTCGAACTGCTCCCCACCTACCGATTCGTACACAAGGTTCACCCCTGTTGGGCACAGCTGCTGCAGCGCCTCACGTAAATCTTGCTTCTTGTAGTTAACTACCTCGTCGCACCCGAGAGATTTCAAGAATGTCCCCTTCTCGTCGCTGGAGCATGTGCCGATTACACGGCATCCGTACACTTTTTTCAGCAGCTGCACGGCAAACTGGCCCGTACCGCCCGCTGCGGCCGTCACGAGAGCAACCTCACCACGCTGAGGTACTGCTACTTGCTCCAGCGCAATCGATGCGGTCGTTCCGCTCAAGTCCAAAGGAAGCCATTGCTTCTCCAGTGACGGGGCACGCTTCGCGGACCTTGATGAAACAACTTGGTATTCGGCAAACCCACCGTACGATTGGCTAACGACAGGATCTCCAACCGCGAAACCTTCTACCTTCTCCCCTAGGGCCACAACTTCACCAACGGCCTCAAACCCACAGTCGAAAGGAAGCTTCACGTCGGGCTTATATACTCCAGCGGTGAAGTTGACATCACTGGCGTTGATACCAACAAACCTGCTGCGTACGATCAGCTGCGTTGGCTTGATCGGGGTACTTATTGACGCAGTCACAATCTTTGTCGCGCCGCGAAAGTCCGTCGAAAGTTTCGTCGCAATAATTTTTTTGAACGGAGGAAGATTGGGGGCCATTTTTTTTTT
>PGOM01000027.1:429038-439744 GCA_002921335.1 Paratrypanosoma confusum | reverse complement strand
GGACAGTTGTAGAGAAAGAAACAGAGAGAGAAAGAGAAAGACTCCCTCTGCGCAGCGCGGGGGCACAAATGTCGGTATCGCGGAAGCGCCTGCGATGGGTCGACCACGTAGCAAAACCACATCACAACAAAAGGTGGAGGGGAGGTGGCCAAGTGGCCATGGAAAGACCCTGCTGCGGCCTTGCGGTCGTGGCGGTGGCCGCACAGGCCCGTGGACGTCGCCACCGCCATGGCGCCGATCGCGGGCCGATGGAGAGGAGGCCGACGCGTCGCGCGGTGTCCATTCAGAGCCGCTGGCTAAGGCGCTTCAGAAGCAGCTTTCGTGGGCCCAGGGGAATGCCTATTGCTTGGAGCTCCTCCTCGGTGCTGCTCTCCAGCTCATCCTCAGTGCGCTTGGCGGCGAACAGGAGCTGCTGCACACTTAGGTCGACGGGAAGACGCCGGATCCAGGGCGGGAGCTTGTCGCAAGGGAGGTGGGACACGAGAAGTGGCAGTTGAGCTTCCATTTCCTGCCTCCGCCACGAGGAACCGTCCGTGAGGACGTAGTACCGCCTCGTGCGTGGGCTCCGCGGCGGCCCCTGGGACGGGGCGATCGTGGACCCATCCGAGTGGGTGGCACAGGCCCTCCACTCCGCGTCCAGCGCCGTAGCCGGCCTTTCCCACTGTCCCGCGAGCCTGTGTGTAGACCCCCTACTCGGCTGCGTCGAGTAGGAGATGATGCCTTTACCCTTCATGGTATTTTCCTCCCATTCGCCGTCGTACGTGACGAACATTGGTGCCTTGACGCTCCCCGCCGGGGTCGACGGTGGGGGAAAGAAGTACTTCCCTTTTCCGTGCTTGCAGTTCCGGTTCCAGCTACCGACATAGCGCCCCCCGGCGTGGTCAAGCAAGGTTCCGCTGCCGTGACGCATGCCTTCGCTCCACTCTCCCTCGTACCGAAAGCCGCCTGGCTGCTCCAGCACGCCGTAGCCATGTGGTACTCCGAGCTGCCACTCGCCATGGTAAATCAGCCATGCAGCTGTATCGCACTGGCGCCGTTGGGTGGATCCACCGCCTTCGTCGCACAGGGTGGGTCCAGGGGTCGTTGCCGCATTGGGGCTGTCCTCCACGTTGCAGGTCGTGGTGGGTCCAGCAGCGGTGCCGGCAGCTCCGTCGGGTGCCACGACGCGGAGCTCACCTAAGCCGTGCGGGACGTCATTTGCCCAGTCGCCTTCGTACGAAAATCGGCCCAGCGTGACCCACTTCCCGTAGCCCCAGCGCCGACCCTGCCTCAGCTGCCCGCAGAAATAGTACTGCAAACATCCCTCAGCGTCGAGGTCCTCCGCCGTGAGGCTGCAGCTGCCAATACTAAGATCGAAAGGACCTTGAGTGCGCACGAGGAGTTGTTCTGGGGAACCGCTTGGCCGCGATGGCGGCGGATTCCTCAGCGGTGTCGTCGAAGAGGCGGCCTGACCGTCGGACATGGCAGTGGGGGGAGGGTGCCGATATCCCCGAATCGTCGCAGGTCCGTGCAACTGGCCGTCGTGCCACGTGCCTTCCACCACCACGTCACCTCCAGCCGCCCGAAGAATCCCTTTGCCGCAGAAGAGGTCGTCGGCAAACTCCCCATGGTACACCGCCCCGGACGAGAAGGAGTAGGTTCCCGTTCCAGACATCCTGTCTGCGTGGAAGTGGCCCGTGTACGACCCCCCGCCAAACAGGTTCATGCCATGATCCGTGCACGCGGGCCACCGCTCCGGCGATTCCGATCGAGTCCAAGGGAGGCCCCAGCACGCATCAAGTACGGGGTGGTACGGGGAGGGAACGCGAGGCGTCTCTCCACACTCTGCAGCAGGGGGCCAGTCTGGGGAGCGGCGCTGCTTTGGGTGCGCGTCGGCGTCCCATACGTCCGCCGCTAGCAGGTCCTCGACGAGGAGCCGGGTGATGGGCGGCTCGATGAGGGTACCGTGGCCCTCCCGCATGTTGTTTCCCCAGCCTCCCTCGTACGCGCCGAAGCGGGCGAATGTGAAGCTGCCCACCCCCTGGCGCTTGCCGTCACCCCACTGCCCGTCATACTCCCCAAGCAGTGACAGGAGCACCGCTTTCCCGCGACCGGACATGCGGCCATGCTCGAATCCTCCGAAGTACACGTCCCCTGACGTGGTGGAAAGAGCCGTGCCTCGCTCCCGACGTCTCGGTCTACCTGACGCCGACCCGAGCAACGTGCCGCTTGGCGGTCGCGAAAACGAGGTAGAGGGGCAGCGAAGGGATGGGATCATTCGAGGCCTCTTGTCTGTAATCACCGTCGGAGTACCCGTGGGCGGTACGGGGGCGAGCGAGCGGTCGTCCTCCCCTCTTTCGAGTGGGGCAGCCGCGGCGGCGGGAGTGGGATCCGCCTTGACAGCAACGTCGCCGCCAGCGCTGCTCTCCGCACACTGGAGGAGGTCAGCGAACGCTTGCTGCTCCAGTGCCCTGCGGCGCTCACGCACCCACTGTACCAGGTTACGCTGGCCCACCTCACGTCGGTGTGCCGCGTCAAGCTCCAGCGTTACATCGGAAGGCGATGGCACAGCGGGTGCCGCGCCATGGTCGTCCAGCGCCAATTCACCGCCCAGCGAGCCGGGCGCCTCGCTCCCAATAGCAATCTCGGAAAACATGTTCATAAAGCATCCGGTGCACCGCTCTCCACCAGGCTGCGACGGCGCTTCACGATCGCGGAGGGGCGCCTCACTCTCCATCGCCGCTCTCCTCACGTCGGACCGGCGCGGCGCGTCCCACGGTGCCCTGCGTGTGTCGGGGTGAGTAGAGAGCCATCCCACGCCACCGCGCTGAACACCCCTCGCTCGCCCCCCCCCCTCCCGCTGGGCCTGCCAACTTCACCGGCACCCCCCGTGCTACACCTCGCCCCCGTCAATACAGTTGCGCAGAGCGGTGTGAAGGCAGGCCGCCAGAGCAGCACCGACACCCACCCGCAGCAGGTGGGCCACCACCGCCACCAGTGTCCCTTCCCGGAGGGTGGCCAACACCAACCGGCCCCCCACCCCATCGTGTTTTGGGCGGCGTGACTCGGCCCACCCCGCGCTGTCTGATGATATTCAGCGTTGGGAGCGGCACTGGCATCCCAAGCACCCACCACCATCAAACCCGCGCGCCACCGCTCCGCTTCCGTCATCACCACTTCAGCACCACTACTACCTGAGCACCACTCCCTCTGACGCCATCTACCACGGGCGACCCTCACCTCACTTTCACACACACAGCAAGGGAAAATCTTCGGTGAATAAACCCACGGAAAACTCGGAGCTGTCAGAGCGTGGACTCGACTCGCTACCCCAGTGGACAACTTCGGCACGCCGATCCCTTGACACGGCCCTACACCTCGATCACCTCGTAGCCGGGTGCGAGCTCGGCCGTGCGGGTCTCGCCTGGCGCCAATGCCACGACATGGCCCACCACCCATGCCTCCTCACCATCCATCTCACGGATATCATCGATAAACGCTTGTGCCGTTGCCTGATCCTTTAGGGAAACCAGAAGCCCCCCACTGGTCTCCGCAGAGAGACCTTGAAAAAGCTTGTACTTGTCGTCAATCAGCTTAGACGCCTTCACCGACCCTGCAAACATCGGCAAACGCTGGAGAATGATGCGGATCTCAGCATCCTGCGCCGCAGCAAGGTTACGGCTGTGACCGAGAATCCCGAAGCCGGTAACGTCCGTGGCGCCATGAGAGCCATGCTTGCGCATCAACTTTGCTCCGTTCATGTTGAGTCGCTTCATGCTGTCAGTGGCGGCGTCGTAGACCTCCAGGATCTCCTCTACCGTCATGTGCCCCTCAATGCGCTCCTTGTACAGCGGCGAAGGGCGGCGAAGCCACTGCTTGAGGTTCACGGCCACCTGATTTCCTAGTGGTTTTGTCAGGACAAGGAGGTCACCAGGGAGAAGACCCGTCGGGCGGATCATATCCTTCTCCTTCACCACGCGCATCGCCACGCCCCCTATTAGTGGCCACGGGTTCATCACGGTCTGCCCACCGGTTACCCGAGTTTTTCCCACTGCCGCACGCTCCGCGAAGCCCTTCATCATTTCCCTGGACGTGATCTGACGCTCGTCATCGTCCATGTCCGTGCTCGCGGCAAGGAGCATCAGCAGGGTGTCGCATTCATCTACCCCCATGCTGTAGAGATCCGAGAGCACGTTCGCGCAGCCCACCTGCCCTTGCAGGTAAGGATCCTCCACACTGGGGAAAAAGTAGTCAGTGGTCGACACCAGGTAGAGCAGGTCTGCCGGAGAGGCTGCCCCATCTGCCCGCATTAGGTGACGCAACGGAACGATACTGCAATCCATGCCGACGTCGGCTTGTCCAGGAGTGGTGCTCACA
This sequence comes from Paratrypanosoma confusum, assembly GCA_002921335.1. Classification (NCBI taxonomy): domain Eukaryota; phylum Euglenozoa; class Kinetoplastea; order Trypanosomatida; family Trypanosomatidae; genus Paratrypanosoma; species Paratrypanosoma confusum. Next base: position 435,388 of record PGOM01000027.1, on the reverse strand, counting down.
GCTCGCAGGAGCGCAAGTAGCTTCGGCTGGGGCAGCTTGCAGCTGCAGCCTTTCAGTCGGGTGTAGTCCGTCATCGCGAAGTCCTCTGGGAGGCCAATCGTGGTCGAGTCGAACCGCGCTCGCTTGGCCCGAGAAGATGCGCGATGCTCGTCATCGGCGCTCATTGTGAGGCGACAGCGGTGCTACTTACGCGGAATGCACCCCACGGTGAACGTCAGCAAGGGCCCTGCCGGCACAAAAATGACTGCTGATGGAGAGTGCGATTCGTGAGCGTCCTAAGAGAGATGCTGGGGCCTGGTCATTATCGCCGAGCTACGATGAGACAGAGTGGCCCGCAAAGGCGAGGGAGTACGGCTTTAACGGCTCGATAGATTTTCACTCAGAGCCACTGCAGTGCCGCATCACGCAGTTGCAGCCTCGGTCGTTAGTGGAGGAGGGGAAGTGCGAGATAGGTCAGAAATGCAAAAAAAGGGCGGCGAAGAAGAGGGGATGATATCCCTGCCGCCACCCACTCGTGCAGTTCCACCACAGCTCCTCCTCTGAGCTAGGGCTTTGCTACTCCGTTGCATTCTGCTCGATGGCGCAGAAAAAGTCCTCGAGCTCTTCGTCGACACCGGCGTCGTCACGCGGACGCTTTCCGCCAGCAGTCGCCCCCGGCTCGCCGGGCTCCCGCCTCGTCGCGGAAACCCACGTATCTGGGTTGTACTTCCCTTCCACCTGCGCCGTGCGCCTGCGGTTCCGCTCGCGGAACTCGAAGGCGTCCGGCTCATCCGACAAAATCCACTCGATGCGCTGCATTGCTTCCTGCAGGGCAGCCTCGGTTGGAGCAGTCACGCGGACATGGGGCTCCTCCATCGCTACGAGCGCCGCGTTTGGATTGGAGTCTTTCACGGGGTTGGTAATACCCCTGCCTGCGAGAACGATCTTGCACTTAGTAGATTTCTCCAGATCTTGGTGGACCGCGCCGCGCGCCCCAAGGATGGCTCCGTAGGCCGCCGTGTTCATTTCCGCGGCTGTGAAATAACGCTTGCGCACAATTTCCTTCGGAGCCGCAGCCGCCGCTTCAACCGCATCCATGTGGCGCTTAAGCATGGCCACGATGTCATCGAGCACCTTTGACCGCTTTTGCTGCAGCAGCAGCTCCGGAGTGTTCGTCCGCTCACCATTGCTATCGTACTCCGGGGTGATGTCTTGCCACTGGAAATACAGGCCGCACTGTTTGGACTCAACGAGTCGGGTAATATCAAGCGATAGGATTCGGAGGAGCACCGCCTTGAGGAATAGCCCATCTTCATGAACCAGGGCCTCCGGTGGGATGTAGCTGGGAACCAGTAAATTGGTAAACTTTTGTGTGCTCCATCGCGAGCCCGGCACGCCCGCAGAACTCGGCGTGCTCTGCATTCAGGTAACGCTGGGGAGGGGGGCGGTGCGGCGGCAGCGCAGAAAAACAGCTACAAGGTACCTCCGAGGTTCGCAATCCAATCAACTTCCCTCACGCGGGTAAGCACCTACACCTGGAGCAGGTAACCACGTGTCCTTGGCTCTCTCTCTCTCTATCTCTTCTATGTTTCTCGTCACCAAAGTCGACCAAGGGGAAATGAGCCCCGATCCCGCGAGGCCTCGTTGTACCTTTTTCTCCCAAGAAAGGGGGCAGAGTCAAGATTGAGGATAGGTAGGGGTGCCAATGGCACGGCAGCAGCGCTTGCATAAGTGCTGCATCAGGCCGAGCGAGGTCATCCACCGACTTGAGCGTTAAGAAAGGGAAGGGGGCGAAGATTGCGAGGTAGACGGGGCCTAAGCCCGCATGTGAGACGGCTTCACAAAGAACACGGCGTTTCCATCAATCTCGTGAGCTGGGGGAGCTATAGCGCCGTCGTGGGCGCAGTGCGCGGCAAGAAATTCATCCACCGCTGTCCGGCAGCCTCGCCAATAGTGGTAGTCATCCACTTGCACTACCCCACCCGGGGTTACACGCTGCCAAAGATGGTCGAGGACGCAGTGCGTTGAGTGGTACCAGTCGGCGTCGGCATGCAGCAGCGCGATTTGCTGGCAGCGGGGTTCCGACTCCAATTCAGCGTCGCTTGAAGTGAGACACGGGAGAGAGTGGCTGAAGAGCCCCGGCACGACCACCAGGCGATCCTCCACGCCAAAGTTGCGGGCCAGCTGGCGCACATGCTCGGCTGGAGAAGCACAAGTTCCAGCTCCCCACGACGTAGCATTTGCGGTGACACCTCTACTGGCGCCCGCACCCTCCTGCTCCAGGTAGTCGTGCACGTCACTGGGTTCCGGCATCCCGGCATAGGAATCACACGCGAACACTTTGCGGAAACGGCGTGGTCGCTGCATTCCCGGTGAGGACCCCGCTGCAGCATCGTAGTGGGCAAGCAGCACTGCCAGCATCACGGAAGCCCCGCCACCGGCAGTGCCGCACTCAACAAAATCACCCTCAACCGCGCCGGCTGGGGCGTTGTATGCGTTCTCAAAGGTACGAGAGAGGCGGTGAGAGGGTTCACTGGCAGATGCGTAGAGCACGTGGCACGCGTGCGTGTAGAGCGCGAAGAGGCGGGGCCACGAGAGCATTGTGTGGTCGATCAGTGCATCAGCAAGCATGAAGAACAGCGGGTGCTCCCGCTCCACCTCCTTTGGCGGAAGGAGAAGCGGCCTAGCCGCTTCGTTGATTTCTAGGAGCTGCCGCTGTGCACGTCGAGCATTCTCTCGCTCCTGAAGACCCACTGGAGTTCCCGCAGCAACAGCCTGACGGAGGAACTCCGAAAAAAGCCGAAGCTCCTCCAGCAGCGCCTGCCGTGCGTGGAGCATGTCGTTGTCGCGGTGTAAAAACACCTGTGCACGATAGTAGTCCAGGTTCGGCAGGAAAAGCGGATGCTCACCACCCGCGTCCGGGGACGGAGCACGTGCTTGCTTCAGCCGGTCCAGCTGTGCGAGCACATCCGCGTACCGGCCCTGCGCGAGGCCCGCGCGAAGCTCATCGTGAGGTAGTGACTTCCAGCACACCGCGCCTGTGGCAGTGCTACCCGTTCGCGGTAAGTTCAGCAGGGGAGTCCCGTCGTTCCTACGCCACCGCGTGCATGATAAAGCGCTGGATGGTGCAAACCGCCGCACCGCACCCTGGAGTGTCACCATCTGGAACCGCGGAAACCCAGCGCAGCACCCGTATCTGCGTGTCTTTCTGTCGAGTGGCGTCCCCGGGTGTAACAGAGGCAAACTTTTTCCCAGATCTCGTTGCACGGTGCGGTCGTTTGCTGTGCCCCTGGTAATGACTCGGGGGGGGAGAGGGCCAGGCCGAAGCGCCCGGCAGTGATACTTGACGGGGTTGGCGAGAGGCACGGCTAGGGTTGAGGGGGGCGAGGAGCGGTCTCGCTGAGCGAGATTGTGTGCCGCGGTGGCGACCTAATGACAGAAAGCTCCGCCCACTAAGGCTATTCTCTACCGCGACAACGGCTCCGGTAAGGATGCGCTTCCAGTGAAAGAAGAGCGCCACAGCTGAGCCGCCACCCCCGCGCACGTCTAGATAGCCTATCACAGACCTCACACAACAGCTTTCGCACCCGCTCAATATTGCCGACCGGCGGTTCATCGGCACGGCTATACCGTTGGCGGTCACCATTCCCCTCGTGCCCGTGCATGCGTCTGTCGGCAAGGCCGCTGGTGGCGCAGAGGCGAGGCTCCACGGGATCACCGTGATGCGCTTGCCCCACGTGTGCCTCTGTGCGCTCGGCTAAAGGGCCGCCCTGGATCGGAGTGGAGCGGCAAGGGCGATGGGGGTGGGGGGAGAAGGGCGGAACACGTCCCTCGCTTGCCATCAGCCCAGTGAGATGCACAGAATGGGGGCAGTGCGCACGGCAGCCATCGCCACGTCCCAGGGGCACACAGCCGTGCTGGTGATCTCGATGACGAAGCGATGCGTCTGCCGCACCTGCGATACGGACCACACGCGCCCCTCGTGCGACACCGAGCCACAGCGAAGGCGCACAGTGGTAGAAGCTGGCGAGTGCGGGCGATAGTCTTCACGGTACATGTCGAATGTCGCATTATCCATGGCATCGCGGGTGTCGCGCCGATTCTGCATCGCCAACGCGATCCTCGTGAGATTTCGCAGCCCATGGCCGCCTCCACCCACATCGCGGGCCGCGAACACGGAGTCTGGTCCCGAACTCGCCTCGGAAGGGAAGAAAAACTCCCAGGCGCGGTGAATAGGACTCCACTGAGCGTTCGGCGTCACGCGCTCATTGAAAACTCCGATTATCTCCACACGCTTGGAGTCCCACAGGTGCTTCTCGGGGTCAAACTTTGAGGAGCTTTCATCATCGTCAGCACTGCCGTCCAGCCGCCCTGACCACTGTCGTGCCTTGCGCGACGGCGAGTCAGCTGCCGCGGGCCCGGACGGGCCACCGCCCCGGCGCCGGCGCCCGTGGCGACGCGTCGGCTGCGCGGCTTGCGCAGTCGAATGCACCCTCAGGGCGTCGGGGTCCGCACCATCTGTGGTGGGGTCGTGTCTGCCAGCCTCACCGTCACCATCGCCATCCAGCAGCAGCCGGAGCTGCTCTTCGGACGGCTCTCCGCTCCCCCATCCCGAGAACACCCAAGCCACCGAGCGCCAGAGATACCTCATCAGCCACTCGGCACCACTCGGCTCTACTAGCGGATATCGAATGCGTTCCGCGGCCGTAGAATGACGGAAGTCGTCGTCGATAATGACTTTTACGGCTGAATCAGCGCTATTACGCGGGGAACTGCGCCAACGCCGCCGCAAACTGCCACTAGACGGCCGGTACCTCCGTGAGGTGAACCGAGGCCGCAGCTCGTGGCGGTTCTTGAGCCTCGCCACATACTTCCCTGGGCAGAGAGCATACCACTGCCTCACGCCAGTGAACGCAGCCTCGCCATCGCCGTAAAAGCACCCGCTCTCCGGCGAGACCGTCCGTGCAGTCTCCTGCAGCCATTTCCATAGAATCGCGCTCAAACGACCCCCTGATGCACTCTCGTTGCTCATGCGAAAACTTGCGTTTCGCGCAGAGAGCGTATGTTGAGTGGGAGCGTAGCCAGCTGCTCTAAACAGCTTTTCCTCACGGCGCGCTTGCTCCGCTATGCTAACGGGCTGCGGAAGACGGCAGTGTAGTAGCCGGGGTGATACGTCGCGGTGCGTCGGGTGCCTCGCCGCATTGTATCGCAGCTCAGTCCCCTCGTGTGGCACCACACCGTCCTCGACGACTACCCAGTCGTCGGTGAGGCGCACCGTGTAAAACAGATAGTCCTCTGAGAGAAGAGGGATGCCTCCAAACGCCGCTCCCAAAGCAGCACCTGCGACCGGGGCGCTCGAAGTCTTTAGCCCGCCATATGGTGACGCTGCCAGTCGAGCTACCTCCTCACTGCAGGTGCGTCTTTGAGTCGGGCGAGAGTGAAGTGAAACGGTGCCAGAGTCTTCACAGTTAGCCGCACCGCCCCATGCGCGCTGTCGCCACTCACCCTCAGATCGACGCAGAGCCTCTTGCTCATAAAACGCAGGAATGTGAAGCGTCACATTGCTCGGCAGTGCTGCCAGCGCCTCATTGGCGCTTCGCTGCGCACCCCGCTTAAGGGTTGGGCAACTCTCCAGCCGGCTCGGGCATTCAGTCTCCGACGTGCCACTGAACCCGCGGCAGCCAGCACATGCTTCCACAACCTGCGAAGCAATTCTATTGGTATAAAGCAGTATTCTGTACTGCGTGCCCCCAGTGAGTGCCTCTGCCCCGCCGAACTCCGCCGCTGCCCTCCACACGCCAGGCAAAAAGTTGCATATGAGCATCAGCAGCACCGAGAGCGGTCTGGCCAACCTTTTCCGGCGGCGCCTTGACTTCCCATGAGTCTGCAAATGGTCTCGCTGCATCGGACCGGCACACACGGGAAGTGCCCTTGCACCCCACCAGATGCTATGGCAGTTATTCTCACGCGCGCACCCCCGGTGCGAATGCTGCAGTAGATACACACAGTGCCACTGCGGCTAAGAATGCTTGCTTCGAAACCTGAAAGATGTTTTTAGTTATGACAAGGCGGGAGAGTCAGCTAAACCAGGGCACGAGACTGCGCACGAGCGTCGTAGCTGCAACGCAACTGAGTTGATTCCGCGTGGCTTCGACCCAGGCAGTCCCTCTCTCTCTCTCTCTTACTACCTCTCGCTCTCTCTTTCTCTCTTTTAAAATGACCATAGGATACTGTTCCCTGTGAATGCGCACCCGAGGGTAAATCGATTTTGGTAGGAAACCCCGGGTGGGAAGTGAATGATTGGGAGGAATGGAAGGGGTGCAGATGACGGAAGGAGGAGGACGGAAGGAGGAGGACGGGGGGGGGGGGGG
>PGOM01000027.1:412236-422485 GCA_002921335.1 Paratrypanosoma confusum | reverse complement strand
GGGGGAGGCTGCGCTCAGGGGTCCCACCGGTAGCAGGCTTCGCCTCCACGGCGAGCCCTGCTCACCACCACCAGCAGCACACCACCACTGGCCCCACCCCGCCCTCCTGTCTGCTGGCACTGACGGAGAGAAGGGTTTCGTGGCGGCGGTGGTGGTGGGAGTTTGCTGACTCGGGGCGGCGGTGGCCTCGCTGGAGCGCCTCTCGGCGCGCGGGCGCCACCGGCACTCCGCTCTGGCCGGCCGGGACCGCCGCCCACCCGCCGGCATACCGTCGCGCTCCCTCCTGCTCACGTCCCCACCCGCGCAGAAGCCCACCCACGATCGAGCGGTCCTCGCTGTATGGCGTCGCGTCGCCCACCCCAGCCCAACCGTCTCCGCCCGCTCTCTCACTCTCCGTCCGCTCAGCAGGTCACCACTGGAGCACATCCGACGAGAAGGCAAATCCAGCGAAAAAAATGAGTTCTTCTTTGTAATAAAAAAAGACGGCCATCCAACCCGCCAAACCGGAGACACACACACCCGAGCCTTCGCGTCCTAGGGCCGTTCACCCTGACGGCGACTGCCTCACACCGTCGCTACGACCCGGCTGAGGAGAGGGGGGGGGGAGGGGAGTGACACCGGCAGTGAAGCTGGGCGTGGAGACCCACGACCACTTCGCACCGGCTAAAGTCACGCGTACACGGGTACCCCGTCACCACAGCTGCGGCTGTTTTTCATCCCCCTCCCCACCACCACCGCCAACCGTCCGAACCACACGCATGACCTCGGGGCCACACTACAACGTTTTCCCATACGTGCGAATGCAGTCAAGCACCCGCCGGCACGCCGGGTGGAAGCCGAAGGAGTCGAGGGGAAGGAGAAGAAGAGAGAGTGAGAGGGAGGGGGGCGGGGAGGGTGAGAGACTGAGGCGGTGTACGGGGCCGTCGACAGACTGCGAAAACACCTGAGAGACGCTGCGCCCTCCGGCCATCCCTGCACGAGTGCTCTCGAAATCAGCGAAGCATTCCAAGGCACACACACACACACACACGGCCACACACGACCACACACCCAACAGCAACACCACGCGCAAGCATACACATACACTCCTCGGCCATACAGCTAAGCATCAAATGCCTCCATGATGTCCCCTAGACGTTCGCGAGGAAAGAAACCTCGTCAGTGACGAAGGGAAAGAGGGCTTCTTTGCAATATCACCACACGAAATATGCAAGACCACGCGAAACGCTAGCCTGGCGAAACCTTACTTGAAGCCCAGTCAGCGTTCAGAGCCCTCCTGTGCTTGAAGGGACCCATCTCCGTCACAGCCACTACCACTACCAACTCCCCAGTTTCCTATCTCTTTGCTGTCGGTGGCTCAAATGCGCAACCAACATGCCCTAAAATAGAGGGCCATCATAAGTCTTCATAGATAGGAGTTGAGCTTGGTGCGCCGCTGCCTGATGAGTGAGCAGTGGAGCCTGCGCTCCTGTCGATGACAGAAGGTGCGGTGCACGGCCATCTGTTGAATGAGAGTGCCCATCGCCACTTGCCCCAGCCCAGAGCCCTGGCCCACTTGGTCGGGGAAAGCCACCACCATACCCTAAGGGTGCGTAGATGGGAGGCTGAGCGGTGAGGCCAAACATTTGCGGAGCTGCTGATGCATAGTGTCCGCTCTGCTGCGCCTGCTGGATGGGGTCGTTTCGGTACACATACAGCGAGGGGTGAGTGGAATCGGCGCCATTGTGGCAAATCTGCGGCGAGCTGTAGGCCATACGCCCATCGATCATGACTGGGGCAGCGTGGGAAGGGTTTGGCAGAAATATCGACGGCCCGGTGTGGGTCGCATCCCCCACATAGGATGACGGCTGGCCACTGCTGGACAGGTGGCCCTGGATGTTCTGCGTTGGCATTGACATCCACGCCCCCGCAAGCCCACCTGTCTTTTCCAGTGGCCCAGAAGGCTCCATGCAGTTTACACCACGTGCTCCATCTTCAGTTAGCCAGCAACTGTTCAATGGCACCTGCATGGCTGATCCCGTGGCCTTGTTCGCAACCTCCATGCGCTCCCTGAAAGTCGCCTCCATACCTTTCTTGGTACTGGGTGGCGAGTCGGGACCCACAGAGGCGTCGGCTGACGCTTGGGGATCGCGGGTGGAGTTAAGGTCATCCAGCTCTGCCAGGCGCGCGATTCCAGCCCAGAACACTGCATTGAAGGTCCCGCCGGTGATATCGGACGTCATATCCAGCCCCTTGGTGTCCATAAAGCGAATGAATTCTACCTTAGGGCAGCGAAAAGTGACGGAGAACTGCCGACGGATCTCAAAGAAGTTGACGAAGTCCTCTCCATCGGAATCGGCAGAGGTCGTCGCCTGCGTTTTCTGAATGGCAGACCGTGCCAAATCTGTCCGCACCTCCGGAGACGTCATCGAGATGGGTGTGAAAAACAGTGTCATTCGCTTGAAGTCCCCTTGATACTCTGCGTCGACGAGATCGATCAGGCCCGTGCACGACTTCATCATGCATTTGGCGTTTGCAAGTGCGTCGGTGTCGCGGCGTCGCGCGAAATAGGCGCGCTTTCTATCCTTGTTCATGCCTTTCCGCACTATGCGGGGCAGACGCAGGAGAGTCGTGTGACCTTTGGTCGTGGTAGCGTCTGAGCGGGTACTGTAGAGGGGGCCGCAGTGGCCCTCTGGGCAGATGGCCTTAGCCGGCACGTGACTGGGCAGCCACGTCTTCAGCACTTCGGGTGTGAACTGGTGCGAAACGTCGGCCACAACGCGGCCAATACCCTCGCCTACCTCCGACTCCGTCAGTACGAGGTCACCGAGTTTAGCATGAAACGTAATAGTAGTGGGAACATAGCAAACCGCGTAGAGACGCTTGTAGATAACGAGCACGTGGGTTGGCCTGTTAGCGGCCTGCTCCAGCGTGGCGTCAGCCTCGGGGTGCGGCGATGAGGGAATCGCCACGGCATCAACCGGCTCAAACGCCTGCAGCGATGGCTGAACTGAGCTAGACACACTGCCGCTGTCGCTGGGCTGTGGAGCGGGCGACTGACTCACGCAGCCTCGTGACGAATCACCTTCGACGCTAACCTGGAGGCTTCCCGACCGCAGCCGCTCGTTCACCAACGCAGCGGCGGTGCGGTGAAGCAAGGACACCGTTTCACCAGAGTCGCACGGTGCTGGACCCTCAGGGACGGTCATCACATTAAATACCGAGTTGGCGCCGAGGAGACCACTGTTGGAGGGACCTTCTGTCTGCCTCACGTCAACCTTCAAAGGCGAAAAGTGTGTCCGCGGGGGGAGCAGCGCTTCACGTACCGCACTCCTGCTAGCCTGCGCTGCAGGAGGCTCGTGGAACTCCAAGGAGAGCACCCCATTCCAGCTGCGGCCATCATTAGGTGGTGGCGACGTAGCACAGGTGGTTTGAGTGGAGCACCCTCTCACAGGTGAGTGAGCAGCTGCGGAGTACAGCCACGAGTCCTGCGCAGCAGAGTCAGCTTCGGCACCACCGGAGGCCACCCTCCATTGGTGTGGAATGCTGTGAGTCGAAGCATTCACCCCTGCAGGAGCCGAGGACTGGGGCAGCGTCATGGCCGTTGCGTGATTCACTACCCCAGGGCTTGGTTCCACAGCACTCTCGGTCGGGCAACTGCCATCCTGCGCATGCTGGGGGATCCTTCCCGCGGAAAAGTTAGTTGCCCAAGGCGGACAAGATAGTGTTGGCGTGACACATTCCACTGATTCGTCTACTTCGGCCCCACTCAAATGAGTCCGGTCGTGGAGCGATCGAGCCCGTACCGAATTCATGCGACGGGAGCCATGAGAAATGGCGGAAGCCAGAGTGCCAGCAGCGACTGTTGAAGCACGCGGACTGTCGCGATAGTACTCCGTAAGGTGACTGCTCCCGTCAAAGCTTTGGGGAAGAAAGTCCCCAAGGCTCGCAACCTCGATCATGCTCGAATTCGCTGAGTTTGATGCGCTGGGCTTGAGCACATAGCCGTACGGTTGCGACTGGTCTAGCCGCTCCGCGTCGAAGCTGCTGTGCATGCTCAGCGCGGGCGACCGACCAACACTGTCGTACGGGTTGTGATAGCACCGGTCTCCACCGGCGGTGAAAGTGAGGCCCAGCTGGCGGCGAAAGCAGGAATACTTTGGCGCCATGGGGTCCCTCCGGAAGAGCGGGTACTCATTGTAGAAGCTGCTGTTGTGCTGTGAGGGTGACGCGGCAAAGGCTGCTGAAGAAATGCTCTCTACGTTGTTGCATCGCTCCGGCATCGTCACGCTGCGCCCATGGCCACGGGACCTGGTAACCACTTTCACGACTATCTCCGATGAAAACCCTTCCGCCTTCAGCAGTCGGCCCTCAGGGGTGTGAGGCTTACTTCCGCCATGTTCATCACTGGCATGCGACGGTGGTGAGGGGTTTCCGGTCTTCAGGTCGCACGCGTTCGGCACCGAGCCTGTCACCGGAGCTACCCTGACCGCGGGGTTAGCATCGTCACTCAGAGCCTTATCGCCCATTGAGCCTCCTCCACCCACGGGAGCCGTGGCTTCGTCGGCACAGTCAGTTACTTCTGGCACTGACGGAGTGGCACTACCCGCCTGGGGCATGTCGTGAATCGGGTGCAGTCTCAGCTCTGTACCATCGCTGAGCCCAGATCTACTACTTACGGCCGACCCGACGCGAGTGCCCTCATCATCGCACGATATATCGGGCTTTTCCGATGGAGTGAGCATCGCTGGCTCACCCTTCCCACAGATCACGAACGGAGTTTATCTAGTGGTGCGACTTCCGTTGTAAACGTAAACCCTCTTCCCCTCCCGGCGCTTCACATGAGTCAATGGGGGAGAAAAAAAAAGAGAAGGGGAAGTCCAGCAGATGGGTAGAGAGTTCAAGAAAGATGGGCAGCCCCCAAAAGGGTGCGAACCACCGAAGGGAGTGTTGCAGTGAGCGGCCCAGTCATGCCGTGGTCGTGGTGAAGGGTAGTGGGTGGGTGGCAGGAGACGCTTGGGAATCACACGAACTCATCCATAGAGCTGCTGTGCCGTTGCTTCTCCGGAGCCCGCTCCCACTCGCGGCTTCGCTTTCGGCCGGGCAACACAGCACATCGCCATTCTTCACATAGCCTCGGGTGGTAGTTTCTGTAGTACGCAACCATTGCCGACGGGCGCGAAGGAGCAACGCCATCAGAGGCGACGAAGACCGGCCAAAGGCGACGACCGTAAACGCGGCGCATCGCCACAAGGAGGCCATAGGGCTTAGCCGCCAGGTTACAGGCATCACTATCCGCATCCCCCGTCACCGGTTCGTTTGGGGGCATCATGAGGTCAGCCGCAGCAGCGAGGCACTCGGAAACGCGACGGCGTACCGCCTCGGCGTTCGCCTGTCCAAACCCAAGTCTGGTTGTCACTCCGCGAAGCGCCGAAGTGATGCGGAGACCAGATCCCGAAATCTGCGATAGCAGCAACGCCAGGAGCCGGATGACGTCCGGGGTAACCCCTACGAGGTGCGCCGGCGGGTGTGCAGCGGCGGGCTTAGAGTCATCCACGCCATCGGCCGAGTCTCGGTCTGCCAAGCAACCCTGATCTGTCGCGGAAGGCACTGGGTCTAAATACATGCTTCGCCTCGCCGCATCGTAAAAGTGGCTGAACGCCTGCTGCAGACGTACGCAGTGGGGCCCCCCGCTATCATGCTGGTGGACTGGCACGGCCATAGTATGGCATGACGCCGTCACACTCACTGTCTTCGCACTCTGCTTCGTCGCTGAGCGGTGGGCGCTGAGCGCAGCTCGAGCTGCATCAACGGACTCCAGAGTCTGACACCGTAGTTCGCACCACTCCAAGGATCGCTGCAGGATGCTCAGACCTCGCTCCGCGGCGCGATACTTCGGCCAGCAGTCCATCACAGCTGGCGTTGAAGTCCTGCCCGCTTGCGCGGTCCGCTCCCCGCTCACCTCCGGCGTGAGTGGCATGCTTGTTGGAGGGACTTCCCTCAGGCCAACCTCCTCATGCGTCCATTTCGCAGTCCTGCACACGTTTTAGCACCGCACGCCCAGCCTTGCAATGTCCCAGCACCACTAGGACACGGCGGGCGTGCAGGATCTCTTGGTTTGTGGTGGAAGACAGAGAACCAGAGGGCAGGAATGCTGCAAGGCAGCACAGAGAGCACGGTGACAAACGTTCCCCAAGCTGCATCACCTTCGCTGGCCGCACGGCAACCCGACGCTCCGAGCGTCCTGACCTCAGGAGGACTGTTCTGCGGGCGATCGTGGAGGGTTGCGGGTGGGTAGCAAGCAAGTACTTTCGAAGCTCCAGGTTGAGATGCGTAGGCTGGTGTGCGATGGCGGCAAAGTCCGTCTGGCATGTCGCCAACGGTGGGAGCTCGGCGGCTCCAGAACGCGGTATGGGCATAGCAGGCAACGTAGCGGGCAAGGCATGGTGGCATTCTTGTGGCCCAGTCGACTCGCGTGCTCTCCGTGCTCACCATAATCGACCCATGCAACCGCTCAGCAGCTCAGGAGCATTTCCTTGAAGTTCGTCAGCATTCCAATACAGTTGAAGAAGTGCACCAAGGCGGCAGCAAGCACAAAACAGTGCCAAATCTGGTGCGATGATAAGTACAGGTCAAAACGGCCGGGAAATAAGCATTCGGGAAAGTGCGTCGCGTAGATGAACACACCGAATCCATAGAGGAACATCATCAGTGCCAGGCCAAATACGTGCTGCTCCACCGGTCCATACGGCAGCGTGTAGAGAATGTGGACCATTGGGAAGGCCCCGCTACCCACCATCAGCACGTAGAAGGTGAGCTTGATTGGGGCAAACTTCGGCGACGTCCACTTCTCAAAGAAGGGTCCAAGGATGCCCACAATGCCGAGGGAGCAGATCATCCCAAGGTACAGCACACGCGACCACGGCTCGCACGCGAAGCAATAGAAGCAGAACGGTAGGAACGACCCGACAACGAGCGTGGTGATGCCAAAATAGTCCAACGCGTGGGCCCAAGCGTAGAGTCGGGTGTTCCAGTGCCCAATGAAGGTGTGAAACACGCAGCTGCACAGCATGCACATCAGGCATCCCAACGAATACAGCGCGAAAATCAGTCGACTGACAAACTGGCGCGTCGTGAGTGCCTCGATCGTACCCCATTGCCTCAAAACCTCCCTCGACTTCACTGTACCTGGCTCGCCACCCGCGGGGATGGAGACGGGAGCTGCACCTCCCACCAGAGTAGGATCAGGCCCATTGGTAGGGCTCGCGCTGAGCACCCCTGAGCCCCCTTCGGAGCCCGTCCCAGAGCTGCGCACAGCAGCCTCCAGCCGAGAAGACGACAGTGGCAGGGCATCCTTGTAGTTTCGCACCGCGAGCGCCATCTCTCGATCGAGCTCAGGCAGCCAGCCGCCAAACAGGAAGCAGATAAGTACACAGAACAGAATAAACCCCAGCAGGTGCGTCCAAATATTGAACGTCTCATTGTGAAGCGAGAAAATCGATCGAATGCACATTTTTGTCGTGTAGTGAAGGCGATACCCACTCAAGATGTGGGGGTTATCCGCCATGTACAAGGGAACCTCGCGAATTGCATGCAAGTTCAATCGCTTTCGCTCCCGGGGCGGCGATGAAAGAATGAGTGACGGCGGGGTGTAGAACGGACATGTGCTGGCCATGCGGCGGGACTTCCGTGCCGAATCCACAGCCGTGGCCGCTTCCTCACCGCCATTGAGAGCCTCTGCAGCTTTTCCTTGTCGTGACTGCTTCGGCTGCCGACCCACACGCCGGGTACCCTCCGGAATCGCACCCCCTCGCTGCCTCTCGGCTTGCGACCTAGCTCCCTTCTTTCGCGGCATCAGTAATATTCAGCCTCGCTTGTGCCGTGGTTGTCGTTGTTGTTATGTTCAAGAGAAAGATAGCCGTAACGACCAGCGCAGTGGGTCGCAGTGCAAGAGTGAGGACCAGCACGTACGCGAGAAGCAGGCCAGGCTTGCAGCACCGCCGTCAGATGGCGGGCTCGTGCCAATCGTCGAGCAGGAATGGGTGAAAAGGGAATCAATAGCAGATGCTGCCCACTGGGGGATGATGTGCAGAGCGACACGACCACCGCGGCATCCTCCAGAAAGACAGCCACCAGCATGGCCTTGGGTGGAGCCATTCCTCCAGAGATGCACGGGTGTGTTTGTATGTGTGCGAGCGCGTGTGTGTGTGTGTGTCCAGGGAAGGGAGGAATAGGGAAGGGACTAATGTTAGTGGACGGCTGCTGTAGAAGTAGAGCAGGAGCCGTAGTTGGGAATGCGGTCGCCGGTTTTGGGAGCACAGGAGAGAAGACGAGCTGTGCATCGCCGGACGGTGCGAAGAAGCGACCGTCCGCTAGCGCTGTTGCCGCCCGAGCACGTCCTCAAATGCGGAGGCACACCTAGGTGCTTGTGCGTTCACATTTGCTGCAACGACGGGGGGGGTCAGAGGAAGAGGCGGGCTATTCAATCTCATCATCATCATCATCTCTCTCTCTCTTCTCCCTCTCCTCGGGCTCACCGCCCTAGGCACACGTGCGGAATTAAACCCCTTGTGGTGATGGGAGAAGGTTGAGGACGAGGGGGGTGCGAAAGGAGGAAGAAGTGGGGGAGTTCGTGTGGAGGAGGGGCAGCCTCACCCTCAAAGCTGCCCGACAAGCGAAGTTCGGCTTAAGGGGGGTGGAGGGGGATGCCTCAGCAAACATTGCCAGACACCCGCCACAGCTGGAACACACCCATGCAGGTGAAGTAGTGCACCACCGCCGCGACCAGCACGAAGAAGTGCCAGATCTGGTGGGAAGAGAAGAGTAGATCAAAGTAGCCCGGAAAGAGCACCTCGGGGAACCTGAACAGGTACACGAAAGCCCCTGCGCTATAGAAGAGGAGCATCAGCAGCAGCCCCTGGACGATGGGCCGTGTCAGCTCGTTCTGAGGGATCCCTGACATGATGTGAAGAAAAGGCATGAGGCCACAGACCACCATGGTGATGTACAGCACGAGGCGCGTGAAACGCACAACGGCGGATTCCTCCGCACCCTCCCCCGTGGCCGTCGTGGCCGCAGACCCCCTGCGTTCGCGCATGGGTGAGCACGGCGACACCCAGGATTCAAAATCGTCCACCACAGGGACGTCGATGCGGCAAGCGGCGTCGAACAACGTCGGCGAGTCCACAGCCGAGCCACGGATCACATCCAAAGTGGCCCCCTGGACATACATGTTCTCGTCGCATACCTGCGCGAGGGAGGCAGACTCGGCAAACTTCTCCACGATCGCGGGTCCAAGCGTGGACGCCAGTCCGAGCGTACAGATGAGAAAGATGTACAAGTTGCGGTAAAACGGCATGCACGCGAAAAGGTAGAACACGGGGGGTAGGAAGCTACCCACGATCATCAAGGTAATCCCGAAGTAGTCCATCCCAAGCACAAAGTTGTGCACTTTCTCGGAGTGGTGGCCTGAAAACGTGTGGTACACGCTCGAGCTCCCAAGCATGAAAAGGCTACACACCTCGAAGAGCGAAAACACGACGTAGTCAGACTTCTCCTGTAGCCCGAGGTGGCTAAGGATGTGGACAGACATCGCGAGGAGGAAGATGAAGCCGAGGAGGTGCAGCCATACATTGAACGTCTCGTTGTGCAGCGTGAAAATGCTGAGGAGACACTGCTTCGTGTCGTAGTGGCAGCGATAGTACGAGTGGATGAGCGAGTTTCCCCGCTGCCACGGCTGAATAAACTGCTCATCGTACAGGGGAAATGACTTGAAGAACGTGTTGGTGGACACCGGCCGGTTGTACGGTCCGGGTACGTCGCTCCGCTTCCGTGTGGCGCGTCGCGGACTCTGCACGACGACGGTGTGCACCGAATGCTCGGTGGAGCCGCCCGCCGTGGATTCCAGAGCCGACGAACGCCGCCCCCGCGATCGGACGGAGCTGACCTGCGATGGCGACCGCATGAGAGCGCGTGGCGCGGCAGTCGGAGTGAATGGCAACAGCCGGTGCCCGTGCGGCGTGGCAGCGCGGCTCACGAACGCAGCAGCCTTCAGCCACAGAATACGATGGGGCGAGGACCACGGGGGAGCTTCGCCAGCTTTCCGGGCGGTAGCGCCACACCAGACACTCTCACTCACACCCACCCCTCTTTGCTTCCCTTCCGCTCCCCCCCCCACCGCCAAGAGCGAGCGCACGTGTGGCAAGTGGTGAGCTGAAGGTGTGCAAACAACGTTGCCGGTGACACTCCCTCCGCCCCCCCCAACCCCACC